>JAOTRI020108173.1:0-24000 GCA_028564885.2 Zoanthus sanctaehelenae | reverse complement strand
ATATTTTGACCTAGTTTAAAATATTTTGACCTAGTTTAAAATATTTTGACCTAGTTTAAAATATTTTGACCTAGTTTAAAATATTTTGACCTAGTTTGAAATCATTTTTAACTAAAACTCATTTTGAACTACAACAGATACAAAGCCCGCGTTGTTTGTTCCATAATAACAAAGGATAATCTCTTTAGCAAGTATGGAGTTTTAAGGGATAATAACAGTTGATCTTTATGGATGATGAGAATCTTTGAAGATCAACTTGGAAAACATGAAATAATCCCTGTCAATAATGAGGAACTCTAGGGGATCAACCTTAAAATAGAGGGATTATTTATTTTGGTCACAAATAAGATAAAGTGATCAACGAGTGCTTTGGATGACAAGAATCATGAAAGAATCAACTTTGAGGGAACAACATAAATATAAAATATCCTTCATAATGTTGTAAGAATTATAGTTACCATGCATTATACCTGAACTTTCTTTTGTCATTTTTAGTGGTTATTGGCTGTGTGATATCAATGTTTGTTTCGGTTTCTTAATGCACAGGATACCTACAGAGCAGAGCTGTGTATTTCCTAATGAATATTCATGCAACAAAGCGTTCAATATATCTAACCAGAGTAAGTGCTGTTCCTTACTGCGGCCTACACTCTAGCTTACATTTACCATGCATATACTTCACTTCAGTAAGTATTTCGGAAAGAACAATTTAATGTATTTCCATATTTGTTGTGTTATCATTTGAAATTCTATATGTGCACCAGCCATTGAGAAAGGCTTTCGTTCAAGTGTTAAAGAATAGATTTTTCTTTATCTCATTGCAAGGTTTTCCTTACTTAAGGAAGTAACACAAGCCTTCAAACACTCTACTTCCCAGCTACAGCTGCAAAGTCAAAATCAGTCCTCTTTAAAGCTGGTCTGAAATGCTGAACCAAGCAATCCATTTTTGCCTCCCCATATGTTGCTAGATCTTCTAAAGATTCTGGCCAAACCCTGGGATCGACAATCTTCCCAGTTGCAAGAACTGGATCTGATTCCAGGCTTTCAAATCTGGAATTCAAGAACTGGATGATTGTGTTGATAATCCTCAGTTTGTCCCTGATAAAAGCATCCAAGTCATTGGACATTCTCGTTAGAGTTACACTTTATAAATGTTACCATCTCAAACTCCATCAAGAAATCCTTGCAAGTTCCTTCCTGGTCTGGCAATCATTGTTCTAAGCAGTTTTGTAGAGTACAAACCATCCTTTGCAGTAGATACAGCAATGTTATCCCTCTGGAAGAGCAAGCTCAGAGCCTTAAATACATGTACCTCCAGAACATCAAGCATTAAATAAATGAATAGAAGATTTCTAAAATTGTTTAACACATTAACTGTCTTTCTTGCTCTGTCCCTCATTTCTACACTGCTTGTGTTTTCTGAGATTGTGTTTTCCAAGTGAGCGTAGAAAACACTAAAGCTTTTCATCATGACAGTAAGAGCCCTACTGATGTGTGGCAGCCATCGTGTACCCCTAAGGTTGACAGGCTTGTTTCTTTTCTCATCAAGTACTTGTGCAAGTTCTTTAAGTTCACGTAAGGCTTTGTGTGAATAATGGTAGTGCTTGTACGAGCCTTGGAGCATCTCTTGCACCTTTTTCAGTTGCTCTTCATCTTTAAGTGCATCTAAAACTGAACGTTCTAGTCTGTGTGCTATGTAGTGTACACAAAGGAGCCAGGGTATTTCCACACGCAGCCTAGCAACAACTCCATTAAGCCTTCTAACGTACACACTAGCCCCATCACTTCCAGAGGTAACTGGCTTTTCCAATTTTTCAAAGCAAACTCAACCATACCAGTATTAATAGACGTAATTACATCATTACCATCTACATTTTTGAGTTCCACAACTGCAACATTTTTCTAAACAGGCAAACCATTTTCCAAAAACCTTACATAGACAAATTCCAGATCGTTGTTATTTGTATCTGTACCACTTTCAGCCATGACTGCACTTACTCATCTGCTGTGATTCATCTTCTTTCATTACACCATCTATTGCCTCAACAAAAACACGAAAACCTCCCCCAACGACATGCCATTCTTCACATGAAGTTTGTATAAGTCTTCAAAATTACTGAAGGGTCGCTCATGTTTCGCAATAAAATAAGAGATACAGATATCTTCTTCATTTTTTTCTTCTTCAGTATCGCTGGACATCTGTCGCAAAGATTCAACAATGTCCCGTGAACCTCTTTCCTGCTGCTCACTCTGCTGTTTTGCTAAAACGCCCCCTTCGTGTTTACGATTGTACGAGCTTTAACGTTGGCTATGTGAAAAGCTTGGCTTTGGGTAAAAAATAAACTGTTCTTATCTACGAATGAAGGAAATTCCCGGCAGGCGGCATAAATCATTTCTTGTTTAGTCTCGTCGAACTGAAGCCACGAAAAAGTTTTCTTCCACTCCTGTTGAAATGTTCTGCCCTCTTATTTTCTCTTTTCTTCGTAACGCTTCCGGGAGCTCGAGTCTGTCGTAGCTTCTATTGTCTCCGTTATCTTTTCTTGACATTTTCCCTCTTCCCACAGTTACTATCAGCTGAAACCTGCCTTTTTCTGATGAATCTATCCAAAGAACTCCACATAATTCAATGCCGAACTGGCAAAACCTTGTGGACAGTAATTTCGAGGCGATTATAGTTATGGCGGATCTGATAAAATTGTGTCCAGATCCCCACATTCGACACAAATTCGCATCCAGGGACTTAGCGCTCAAATGGGCCGTTAAGGTTCATATTCGATCTCAAAGACGAAAAGATCAAATTGAGACAGAAAACAAGCTAATGTAAGTAAATAACACGTAAACCGTTTCTAGAAATGAAAAAGGTTATTTCCATAATATAATTTAAATGTTTTAGAAAATTTTACTATCCATGTCGGGTTAGTTGGACACATTTTTTTGTAACCAAACGTTGAAAATAACTACCCATTGGTTAACGGGTTACCGTTAATTTCGAGCCCTGCTCTATCTCTAATCATTATTGGTAAGATTGTCAACCACATGTTTTGTAGCATGGCGAGGGATTGTTTAATGTTCAGGGACGTTTGGGTGGAGGGTCGGAATTGACAACTCGGGGTGAAGAGGTTTGTACTTCTTATCTTTTGCTTTCATTTTTAGTTCCAGTTGGCAATGAGTCAACTTTCGTAGTTAATTCTTTTATTTTTGTTATTATTATTATCATTCACATCATCCTCATCATCATCATCATCACGATAATCATCCTTATCATCATCTCATCATTCTCATCCTCATCATTACCATCATCCTCATTCTCATCCTCATCATCACCAGCAACCTTATCATCGTCATCATCGTCCTCATTACCACAACCTTATCATCAATCATCATCATCATCATAAATCATTTATGTATTTGACCAGCAGGGAAGAGTAAACTGTATATCAATTCGGATTGTCCAATTTTTTTTATACTATACATGCATGATTCGAATTATTATTGAAAAAGAAATAATGTTAAATAAATCCCTGTTGTAAGACAGCTCAAAAAAGAAGCCATGGGCTTAAACTTTTGAACTGAATTAATATTAAATTTGCTAAAAGGAAAATCGTAATTTAACATAACCTTCCACCACCATCACCACAAACTGCCACCATAACGTTTGAACATCATCATCATTAACATCATATCTTCCATTACCATCGCATTATCATCATACTGTAACTCCCCCTTATAACCATCCGCATTACCATAATACCTCTCCACTATACCATAATCCTTGATTACCATCATAACCCAACACTATCATCATCCACTATTCGCCATAACCATCATCATAATAACTAACATCATCCTCATCAAACACCATCGTCATAACATTAAAATGTTCTTTGCGGTCATTTTCAACATAATCTTAACCATAATCATAATCATAATCTTTACAATTACCAGAGCATCATTTTCGCCACCAATTACCCCATTTTCATTAGTAGCGGTAGCACCAGTATCTTCACCACCATCCGTCATCTTCATCATAACCATCATCTACACTACCATTATCTGCTCCTTTACCTTCGTCACATCATCTTTTTCACCATCAAAAACGGACATAATGTGTGAATGCAAATTTGGATTCGGAAGCAGCATAACTGATCCATGGACTACATTTAACAATTAGACTACAAGCCCGAGTTTTCTACGAGCAAACAATCAACGAGGCGCAGCCGAGTTGACTATCGCTCGTACAAAACGAGGGCGAGTAGTCTAATTCTTTTAGTATAAATTTACAATGTTCTTATTGCATAAAAATGTGAAGTAACGTTTAGGAAAAAATGTTTTATTGTATTTACAATGATTTCAAACACTGCGCGTGATGTGCACTGAGGTGTGAAACAAATCTTTCTTACGGATACACAGGTAAAGCTTTTATCTTACCATTAACACTTTTCATTCCATATTTTGACGCTATTTTCGTTTTTTCTGGAACTGCTCTATCAATTAAATATTCAATTTCATGGTCCGAAATTTCGGCAAATTGTTGCGACGCCATTGTTTTTTTTTCTCAAAGCGATTCTTGTCAGTCACATACATGAAGCTTCGTGATTGGACAAAATTGATAGAAGAACGACTTTCATTGGCTATTCACAACTGTTTTCTATCAGCAGATAGAAAACAGTGAATGTTTCCATCGAATTCACAGATTCACAATAGAACGTTGTAAATTTATACTAAAAAGTAATAGCGATTATTTTATATTTTCTCCCAACGAGCCCGCAATATAATGTGGAATCACCGACTCAGAATCGCAATTAGTTTTGTATCGCGATTTTTTCAACTCTTTCATGCACCTTAATTCTGAGCCGTTGATTCCACATTACATCACGTCTCTCTTTCATATCAAAATGTTAACTGTATGGCGATACTTAGTTAAATTAAATATAAGGTTTAAAGTTTTATCAGAATAGCAGTGAATGGAATAAGCAGCAAATAATTACAATGAATGTAGCAGTAGTAAAGACTGGAACAAGCAAAACAGGGCTCAGGAATTGCGTCTCTGACAAAGTCTACAACAACATATCAGGTCACGTGTTTGAAATATGATAATAGCAATTTATGGAATCAACCTAAAAGACAGACCGCAATGCCACCATCAGTATCTTGTTCTGTTGACAAGTGTTTGAATCTATATCTCTTAACTTCCTTAACTGAGAAGGCACAATTGTCTGACCATTTGCTGGTGAAGAGCAAAGCCAGTATAATCTTAGCAATCATATTAAGACCTGTATAGTTCTCAAGCTGTGAATAGAATCACAACTTACCAATTAGGCAAACCAAACACCGGTATAACAATATTACATATGTTCGAATTTTATCTAATCCATCACGAATGTAGAAAATGTTATTACTAGTTCAACTGCTATGAAAGTTGTAATGTTTGTCAAGAACAAAAACAGTGGGCACTTACTTTATTTTCGGCGTTATTGCTAGTCTAGCTCGCACCATATCCAGAGGATATGTCAGGAAGGCTGCTGTTATTCCGGCTAAAGAGCCGGCTACGAATCTTCTCACTGGCGGAAGAGCACTGCAAGTGAAACATTTCACAGTTAAACAAAAAAAATACAGGGTTTACCTCTCCTAACAAATCTTAGGTTGCAAGTTACGTTCTAGGTCTCAAACATTTTATCAACTGTATTATTTGACATGTTTAGAAAACTATAGTTTGAGTATAAATTCAGTATTATTTAAAAATGAAAATTTTAAATTAATTGATTTTTTTTCCGCCGCGATTTACGACGCAAACTACACGTACATGTCACGCAAAGCAGAATCACATCTATAAAATATATAGATATGATATATGCTTAAAAGTGTAACTCACATACATAATGGATATATTGACATTTTCAATTTAAGATTTGAAATTATGCTTTAAAATCATGGCCGCCATCAAAGGGCAGGCTAGAGTGCACTCTTTCTCGCAGCAAGAAGCTGAATTGCAAAGGACGCAGGTTAACAAAGTGGAACCGAAGGAGCTGTGCTGCCGGCTAGTTGCTCGACCAAAGAACACGGTCCATGAACGACCACGGAGCTCAGCACTACAGCCAGATTTTATAAGCCGGGAAAAAGTCGATTTTAATGAGGGATGAAAACCGGAGTACTTGGAGAAAAACCCTCGGAGTCAGATTGAGATCTGCAAATCTCAGCTCAGGTGCAGAGCCTGGGAGTCGAACCCATGTCGTAGAGGTGAGAGGCGTGAGAGATGACGCTACACCAACCTGGTGGGACATGCTGAGGTCTCAGTTGTGCTTTAAATTTACTCTTTAGAATGAAATTTTGAAATAGTTTTTAATTTTTTTAACTAGTTTCATTTTTTCAAACTAGTCTTAAAAAAAAAGCTTTTAATAGGAGTGTCGAAGAACTGATAGTCAAAAAGTATTTATTCATGCTGCATAATGAACATATACAATAAACAATTACAAAAAATACACAAAATAAGCATGATGCTGCCTAGAAACAACTATAAAGCTAATTGAGCGAGGCAACTGATAGCGAGATTCCTTCCCCATATTCCAACTAATACCCCATTCACACCCCACCCACCTACCGTTTTCTACTTACCTCTCTTTCTTTTTACTTTTACCACCACATTCTACTTACCTCTCTTTCTTTTTACTTTTACCACCACATTATACTTACCTCTCTTTCTTTTTACTTTTACCACCACCTTCTACTTACCTCTTTTTCATTATACTTTTACCACCACCTTCTACTACCTCTTTTTCATTATACTTTTACCACCACATTGTACTTACCTCTTTTTCATTATACTTTTACCACCACATTTTACTTACTTCTTCTTCTTTATACTTTTACCACCACATTCTACTTACCTCTTCTTCTTTATACTTTTACCACCACATTCTACTTACCTCTTTTTCATTATACTTTTACCACCACATTTTACTTACCTCTTCTTCTTTATACGTTTACCACCACATTTTACTTACTTCTTCTTCTTTATACGTTTACCACCACATTCTACTTACCTCTTTTTCATTATACTTTTACCACCACATTCTACTTACCTCTTCTTCTTTATACTTTTACCACCACATTTTACTTACTTTTTCTTCTTTATACGTTTACCAACACATTTTACCTACCTCTTCTTCTTTATACTTTTACCACCACATTTTACTTACTTCTTCTTCTTTATACGTTTACCACCACATTTTACCTACCTCTTCTTTTCTATACTTTTACCACCACACTCCACTTACCTCTTCTTCTTTATACTATTACCACCACACCCCACTTACCTCTTCTTTTTTACTTTTATTTTTCTTCTATGCTTCCCTTTTTCTTCTCTTGGGTCTTATAATCTTATACCTCAACATTACTTTCTTTTTCTTTTGTTAAATTGAAATACCCCAAAGATTTGAACTACTGACTTTTGAATTTGATGGATCTGTAGTCCTGCACTGAGTATTCCCAATGCACCACGCAAGTAACTGTTGCAAGCATGTGCCAACTTTTCTAGGTATTACCAGTTATTGGTCTGAGACAGATATAAGAAAAATAAACTGGTCTGAAAAAAAAACTAAACTAGTTTGAAAAAAAACTAAACTTGTCCAATGTTTATGTAAAAAAAAATCCAACCAGTTTCATAAAAATTAACTGGTTTAAAAAAAAATCAAACCAAAAAAATTATGAGCAACAACATCTGCAAGCATGGTGCTGCCATACTTAAACACTTAATATTCAGAAATATTTAAATTTATTGCCTATAACTCCACAAAGAAATGCATTACCCCCAATACATTATCCCCAAACTGATGTACTGAATTCTCTACAATCAAATGAGCTCATTAATCTAATTTGGCAGCATTCATCAGTTGCACTCCCCAACTCTATGAATTGGGCTTGAGTTTGCACGTGGGCTGAGATTTGTCGTTCTTGATCTGACTCCATGGTTTATATCCAGCAACTCTGGTTTTCCCCCATCTGAAGATTCGCCTTTGTATCAAGATGTCAAGATCTTAGTCATTGAGCTAATAAACATTAGCCTCTGATTATAAACAATAGGCAATCACTTGCTTTGCAAATGACAGTATAACTAAAGTATTTATTATATGTATTTACTTATTTAAACTATAGATGACAGAGCTCAGCAAACCAATACACAACTTAGAAACAAATAAGAGAAAAATAACATGTACTGTATAGCACTTTGTGGGAATCGAACCCAACATCTTCAGTTTACTAGTCCGACGTGTTAACCACTACACCAAAAGGACAAACCATGCTGGCAACGCAGCTCAACAATATTATGTAGATGGCAACAGTAGGGATTCCCAGGGAGATATTTTCTTTATAGATAAGTTGAACACCGTAATTTTTGGTACGCATATAATTATATGTAGATGAATGTTATTGCATCAATTATATTTCATCCACAATACACAACTTACTTCACAGTCCCTGGAGACCCCTGACTTAGTAGAACTTTGTAAATTGAAATCACTCACCCCTTTTCTCCTTCCTTCCTCAGTAACTGTTTATACTGCTCATGTGCAGTAAATTGTATAGATGCATAGGGAACAATTCTCATCATGGTGGCACTGTTTCCACGGAAGAGTCCCACAAAGCCTTGATTTTGATATGTATCTCTTAACACACTCAACACCCCCTTTAACAAAAAAGATTCAATTAAGAAAGCAAAAGTGTTTAATACATATAATATATCATCACACACTTTCGTGTGGTATGTATACAGTAGCTGATATTTTAGGCTGCTTAATTGTACAGTTCAATGAAGAGAATGAGTGATATCAAAATATGAAAGCAGCATTGGTGGAAGGGCCAGTTGAGAGGGTAAGTCAAGAAGAAGTGGTGAAGGCGATAAGAGAAATGAAAATGGGAAAGGCTGCTGGACCCTCAGAAGATTAAAAGTGTTGAAATGATAGCAGCAAGTGGGGTGATTGGGACAGGTGTAATAATGGAGCTGTGTCAATGTGTATTGGATGGATGTGGAATGCCGATTCAGTAGGCGTTGAGTGTTACATATAAAACCTATTTTGAAGGGGAAAGGGGATGCAATGAGTTGTGAGGCATGTAGGGGAGTAAAGTTGCTACAGCATGCAATGAAAATTGTAATGAAGGTGCTAGAAAAGAGATTGTGGTGTGTATAGTAAAAGTGAACAAGATTCAATTTGGTTTTATGCCAGGGAAAGGAACAGTACAGAAGAAAGAGAAAAAGTTGTATACAATAAAAAATTATGTGTTACGTTGACCCGGAAAAGGCATTTGACAGAGTCCTGAAGAAGGCAGTGGAGTGGGCAATGAGGAAGAGAGTTGTACCAGAGGTAATGGTGAAAGCAGTGTTGAGTAAATACATGAAGGCTCGAAAACAAGAGTTAGAGTTGGGCAAGAATTGCTTGAGGTGTTTGAGGTGAAAGTTGGTGTGCAACAGGGATCCACGTTGTTGCCATTGGTTTTTATCGTTGTGGTTGATGTGGTTACAGCGAGTGTGAGAAGTGGTTTAATGAGTGAGATGTTGAAAGCAGATGACTTAGTTTTGATGAGCAAAACAATGGAGTGACCGAGGGAGAAGTTCTGGAAATGGAAGGAGGCAATCGAGAGCAAGGGGCTGAAGATGAATCTAGGAAAGACAAAAGTGTTAGTGAGTGGTGCAGAAGGTGAAGTAACTGTAAGATAGATCCACGTGGTTTTTGCGGGAAGAGAGTAATGACAATTTCAGTGTTTATGTGTGAGGTGTAATAAATGGATACATGGTAGATGTGCTAAAGTAAAAAGAGTGACTTAAAAGTTGGGGAAAGATTTTGTCTGTGGAAGATAACAATAGCAATAACAATAATAATAATAATAATAATAATAATAATAATAACATTAACAATAGTAATAATAATAATAATAACAATAATAATAATATTCAAACTTATATAGTGCCATATACACTAATTGCACTATGCCACTTTAAAATACTACAGTTAAAAAAAACTAAATGTACTGCACTAACAATATTATAAAAAAATTATAAAAATGCTAACTAGTTTAAAAAGATGTGTTTTCAGAGGTGCATTAAAAATTACTAATGTGCGACTTAGCAAGATGCAAGAAACAACCTAATGGGTTAGTGGAACTGGTGAAGGAGTTGTATAAAGAGGTGCAAACAGAGAAAACTTTCTGTTATTTAGGGGATAGAGTGAATGCAAGTGGTGGTTGTGAGGCAGCTGTGACAACAAGGGTGAGAACCAGGCGGGTGAAGTTCAAGGAATTATTTATCAGTTTTGCATTAGATCAGCAATGCTATTTGGGAGTGAGCCATGGTGTTTGAGGGAAAATGAGATGGAAATTTTTACAAGGACCAAGAGCAATGGTTAGAGCAATGTGTGGTGCAAAACTAATAGTGAAAAAGAAGACAGGGGACCTAATGGAGATGTTGGGATTGGAGGAAACAGTGGTTCAGATGGAAAAATCAAATAGAGTGAGATGGTATGGGCAAGTGTTAGGAGAAATGGTAGGCATGTTTGGAGAAAAGCATTGGAGTTTGAAGTGAAGGGGAAGAGGAAGTGAGGGCAACCAAAGAAGAGATGGAAAATGCAAGTGGAGTTCTAAGCAGAGCAAGAAAGTTGGCCTGAAGGAGGATGTAATGGATCGAGCAAGATGGAGAGTGAGAGTTGGAGAGATTGCTGCCAGTGTGGGGTAAATCTGGCCACCCCTGTTTACGGGATAAACCTCGATCAAAAGATGGTATTTAACATTGATATTTCAGGGCTTGAAATTTATGATGCCTTTGCCGTAATGCCCCCAGAAATTTGAACGATTTACGGTCACAAATGCCCTGCCCTTTTTTTAAAGAGTGCCGCCGTGCCTTCAATTCTTATTTTGAGAAACAGGCATTAAAAATATTTTCATTTATAACTGGAATGAACTGAAAATTGATCAATGTATATCAAGGTGATAATCAAATAAAAAACGAAAACAAAACCTGTTTGCCATCTGGTTTCCCCGGGAAGGGAGGAGGGGGGATTAATCCCATGCTTGACTTGTCTGGGATGCTCGTCGTAACTTTAAGGGGTTACAATTCCGGATTTTAATAACCCTTAGGGTGTCTGAGAGATCAGGGTAACTTCTAGACCCTTTTTGGTCCGTTGATCCCTGGATTTGCTATAACAGTTTGACCTCCTTAGAGTTACAGAACACACCAAACATCTCTGTCTATTACATGTAGCAATTAATTTTATTTATACACTGCAGCTCACATCAATCAAAACTACAATAGATATCAATTACATCGCCAATAAAATTTAAGTGACAAAGTGGTCTTGTGGTCTGTTTATCTTAGTTTAGTTACTGACGTTCTTGAAGATGTAATGGTCGTGAATGTTTCGAGAAAATTACATGTTATGGAAAATGTGTATGACAGTACTGTTAGAAACATTTTAAAGTGAAAAGTACTTGATGTTAAATGTTTTTTGGCATTAAAATGTGTTATTTTCTATCACTTGTTTCTGTGCATTTCTTTGGTAACTTTTAGGGGTCAAAATATGCCAGTGCCGCACACATAAAATTATTGGTACCTTTTAGGAGTTGTTTTTAAAAATTTCGACGAGCATCCCAGCCATTTCTGCATGGGAGGTACCCCCCTTTAGGGCTGGTTTCAAACAGCGAGCGTGCGAGTGTTAATTTTTTGTTACAGTTTTGCTGTCAATGTAACTGCACCATCATCTGCATGGTATATTTATTTTAGAATCAATAAAAACACTTACATGACGACTTCACCATGGATAAAACTGGTCTTTTTAAAACGGTGGTAGCCACATAGCATAAAATCGAAGGTATATCATGCTATTGTTTTGATGTCTTAATTAGCATAGTGAGGAATCAAAATGCCGAATGCATTTCTTAATCCAGTGCATCACTTTGCTATCTTTCAAGTAATATTCAGAAGACTAGAATTTGAAACTGAAACATGTGAAAATGTTTAAGGAAAACTTCACTGGAGATCGTTTCGAAGCCATTTATGATGAAGGTGTATGGGCATTAATAAAGGCTTGCAACTAAAATATCATATGGTAATGTTTCTTCCATGGACGCACATTCATAACAGAAAAAGATTGCCAAAGGCAAAGATGATGTTTGCATAAGTTATAGTGTCTTACCCCCACCAGCAGGGGTTGTTAAAAGACCACTTTTATCCGTACCGAAGTTATAACGTCTAGGGTTTTGCCTTGCTGCCCTTCTAAGAACTACGGTATGGCCTTGGTGCCTTTGACAATTGCCTTGGTGCCCTATTTTTGCCACAAATGTTAAGGCCAAAGTGGCTGGGCCCCAAAATTAGGGAGTTCAAGGTCCGATATGTATTTAAGTTAACATTGTATTTACATACTGTATACAATCAAATAAATATAAAGACAAGCAGTTAAATGATTAGTCTGTAAAATCACTTATATTGTACTTAATATGTAATTAAGAATTAAAACTGTTATTAATTGAATTCAGCATTTTTCATATCTGATTGTTTTTTAGATTTTCAAGCATGCGAGTTTTAATCTACAGTACATGGGTAACAGACAAGCCAAAGGCAATGGATTTGTCCAAATTTGCTTACAAGAAATCAAAAGATGCAGCCCTTGACCCTGGGTCATGCAAGCAATGCTTACAGAATGATGGGACACGTGACATGAAGGGACGAGCTTGGAGATTTTTTTTAATTTAATAACTTTTTATTTTAACAAATAATAATGCATTCCATTGATAAAACTACAGTGTCATAACTTATTTGCAAAAGTGCTTCACTAACTTTAAAACAATTCAAATAAGATTAAAGGAAAGATTTGCAACCAAGTTCATTGTTTTCTATAATTACCATATTTCTTGCAACCTATTTACACAATGTTGTTCAGGGTGGGGACTTGAATTGTGGTGGGGAGCTTGAGTGGAAAAGGTGCAGCCTGGGTGTGTGAGAAGCTTAAGGTGAAGAGGACGGATCATGTGTTGATGTCTGGATTTAATGAAGCCAAAACCTGTTATAGATTTCACTGCACACAATTTGGGCATCCTACAGTATTGAGCATTTAACTGTTTTGCAGTTTTTTTAGCAGCATTTTTACTTGTTATGTCTGTTCTGATTTCTGTTATCTGCAAGAAATAAGTTGAAGAGGACAAGAACTGCAGTTTATGTTGCAATAATGACAAAAGAAGATTTGGAAGACGCAAGAGGGGCAGTGTGTTGGTTCGGAAGAAACAAATGCCATGACTTGAGCAAGATGGATGGTGTGCATTGGATAGAGTAAATATTCTTACATACATTGTGCAACACTTAATAACAAACAATTGAGATTTTGAAAGATACTAGCACTGAATCCTAATTTATGGAAAAATAAGACAATATGCAAAATTAGTCTTCAGGTCTCAATTTGATATTATTCTTTAAAGGATGGGATGAATTAAGCTACAAGTACTCAATAAACGTTTTGTTTGCATTATTAAATTTTGAATTTACTTTAACTAACTTACAAATTTCTATTAATTACTGAGAAACACTTGCCTTAATTGTAAATCTTTGGTTAGAAGCTGTTGAAATAATCATAGGATATGATCATAAGGTACGTATGAGTTTCACTAATATTTTATTTGTCACAAATCAATAAATCAAATATTAAGTATTAAAAATGTTTCTTAAAATGCTTAGTTGTTTATTAACAGAAGCAAAGGTATTTTATTACCAATCATATCAAGAATTGAGGAGAAAGTACTACTGTACCCTTGCTCTGACATCTGCGAACAGTTGGAATTTTGTGTCTAACCAGATAATGATGTTAAACTGTAGGTCCAGTCTCTTGACACTCTATCAAGGGACTTAAAAAAAAAAGAACCCTCACATTTGTTGAAATGAGCAGGGTAGTGATCCCAGGGTTTAGGTCTGTCTTCATCACTAGTACTGAGGGCATTTATGGTGTTGTGGATTATCTATGACCCTAAACTGTTGAAAACTGTACACATTTGATCATATCCATATGAAAAAATGTGAAATATAGATATCAAATATTATTATTATTATTATTTTATTTTTATAACACAATTATCATGGGACTTTCTATCAGTATAATAGACTCTTCTGAATGCATTATCACTTGACTCCCCCTGGATGGGGAACTAATCCATCACAGTTTAAATCCCAGCAGACACTGGTACTCATTTACAGTGTACCTACCCTGTCTTAGGTGGAAAAGAAATCCACATAAATAGGTCTACAAGTCTCGGCAAACACTGCTCAAAACCTTGGTACATTAACTGTAGCTAGAGCTGCAATAAGGGGATATAACACTAGTTACAAGGAAGTTTAAATTGTGAGGACCTTTGCCACTTCCTTTCACTGGGATAAGGTAGGGGGTAAAATTTCCATATTGGGTGGTACAATTGTTTAATTAAGCAAATGAACCCTTACACAGATCCTAATTTCATGAGTAATATATGCAATGAAACTATATGCATAAATTTGTAGGCCTCGATACAGAAATTATGACCAACTGGGTTACACTAATAACGTTAACGAGTAATGAATCCATGCTATCGACTGATCAATACAAGTTATCATGGTCGCAAGTCAGATTTCGAACAAAATTTATTATTATGCTTTTGTTAAATCAAAAAACCGTAAAACAATAAACAGTTTTAGAAAGGTTAACAATTCTTTCGCAACTAGTGGGTGTGTTTTGGGCGCTACAAGACAACAAAAGGTCCATGTGATTTTGAAACCTAAACACATTTTAAAAAACATTGTATTGTACAAAAATAAACACGATTCTTTTGAAAACAATTTATATATCGTTCAGAGTGACGTTTAATGAGCATTTCCATCCTTTGCTGCTTTTCATTTGAATAACAAAACAAATCTTAAAACATTACGCAATTGCGAAAAGCTTAATCAGCGATATGTTTAAAAAGACTTACTTTGAAATATTATCTTTGTGCGGTCCAGAGGAGCGATTGTAGTTTTAGCGACAGCTCCAGCTACAGCTCCAGACATTAAAGAGCTGAAAACCTCCTTAAACTCCGTTCTCATTTCTTCTTCGCCTTCGACACGATCATAAAATTTCTTCTTTCGTTGACCGGCTTTGAAATACCACTCTCCCTGGGTGATTTGATCATGTTGTTCGACATCGCAATTCAAAATTGATTCACCCTTGTTTGGTTTCTTCATAGAGTCTGCAAGATCAGGGATGAAGTTCAAAGACATAACATGAAGTAATGAAGGAGCACTTTGGGCTCACAGAGCGATGGCTCCGCAGTTTTTCCCAAGACAGCCCAGCCAACTTCACAATTCATTCCGCGTTCGCCATCTTGGCTCTGTGACTTCACAAGAGAGTCAATAGAGCGAAGTCTGGCACTAGTCGGTACACCTTTGACCTGATCGATATTGAATCGGTTCATATTGGATTTTTCCGGGACAAGTCGCCACATATATATTTTAATGCTTTCTAATTCTGTGGAACTTTATTTCTCTGAATGCTGGATGTTGTTGGATGAAGTTCGACTTTGTGCAAGCGTGTCCAAAATTTTCATTCGCGTTTTTATACAACTTTCAAAATCTTCGTCAAAAAAACATCATATACCTTTGGGTTTATACCTATAGTCTTCAGAACATTCAAACTATACTACTTCATTCCTATAACAAACAAAATTTCGTTGTTTTTAGATTTTACGCCGGCAATCGAAATTGTAATTTGTCCTTTATCACCAACAGAGTATAATGACAAGTTGTACGTTGTTTAACTTTCAATGGGCTTTTTGGTGCATGTCCAGCAGTTTTCCTGCTTTTTTGATACGTTTGAAATTTTTTTTTTTGAGAGCAGTTTTTTGTAACACCGTTTCCAATTTAGTATCCACTATGAGGAGCCCGTACAGTAAGTAGGAGCGAACAATTTCAGTATTCTAGTGTTCTACCGACTTATATTTAGTTCAGTTATTGCGAATTAAAACCGATCGCATGCGTCCAAACTTGATCAATAACATCACTATTAATTTATATGAATCAGTGTCTGATTCTTCTAAGACTGAAACTTTTTTTCTCTCTTTTGAGCTAAGTTTACCGCCCGAAGGCTTATTTACAAAGCATTTCTTTATTTTATACTTTTTTGTTACATGGTTTTTCATAGTTTTGAAATTTTTACATGTTTTTTTCTGAAAGTTAACTTTCTTCTTTATTCTTGAGTCTTGTCCAGGTTTGTAGAAGGTTTTCTTGACTTGTCCATGCTTTGTTACCCTAAGGCTGGTTTTGAAGTTTTTGCGCGAAGGCAGGTTTTGTGCCCGAAGGCTGGTTTTAAGCCCGAAGGCCAGTTTTGGGCTCGAAGGCTGGTTTTAAAGCCTGAAGGCATGGTTTTGGTGCCAGAAAGCATGGTTTTGGTGCCCGAAGGCGGGTTTGTGTGCCCAAAGGCTGGTTCGCTGTGGGAAAAAAATTTTTTAAAAAAAACCCTGACCCTCACCCCCCAATGGATCTTTCCGACCCTTGCCCATGAAGAATGGTGGTGGCGGCTACCCTCCCCCCTTGTCATGAATGTGCGTAGAGGCTAAAGTAGCTAAAGCTTTTGAGTTAGTCCCTACCACAGTTAATAGTTGATTTTGACAGGGAAAAAACAGTCAGTTAATAAGTTATTCAAGTATAGAGCAATAGATTAGTACTAAGAAGTTATAGAGGTATAATGATTATAAGAGAGAATTAACAATAATTAATATTTCAGGAATGGTTATTTTAAGTATTTTACCGTTTGTCTCTTTGATATCATATTCATGGAAATTAGATAACTAGTTAAATTAGCAACCACAACTAATGTACATCACATTTGAACTGTCAATCATTTATAACATGAACATGTATATATAGCTTGTAACGAACTTTATAACTTACTCTTGAAAATGGCATAAGATATGCCGAAACATGTCGAGAATTAAAATATTTTTCGTATATTTGAAAGTTTTATTTCAGGAATTGTATTAAGTAAAGATAGTGACATTTTTAAACTTGAGAGCGAGTTATTAATGGAAGATTTAGCATTTTTACACTTTTATGTTAAAAATTGTTTTAAAGAAGAAGTAATTTATATTCATTTTTAACTCTTTTGCTGGGGAAATATTTTTAAAGCAGTTGGGATCTTTTCCCAAGTTCTTGAGGCAATAGTTTTGAATCTCGATAAGCCATAGTTTGTCCTGGAGGCTAGTCTAAATAGGATATCTTTTAAGCCATATCTAGTATTATTTTTAATGATATATTGAATTAACAGATAGAATTAGGTCACAAAAGACATTAGGGATGTTAGTTTTAGTATAATTGATTTTTTGTACAAGAACAGATATTTTTAGCTTAAATACGTTGTCTAGTGTAAGTATATCTAGAAGTTAATAAAGGGGGTAGCACTTTCTCTTGTGTGAGCAAATAAAATAGATAGTATACATTTAATTTGTTCTGCTTTGTTTTAATTTTTAATTTTGTATAAGAAACTGGCTAGTTGAGCCCCAACTCAATACAGCATAATTAACATATGGGAATACTAAAATATAATAGAAGTGCTTGAGTGTGCCAACAGAAGTATAGAATCTAAGGTTATTCAAAATACCTCTATTCTTTGTAAGTTTATTATTAATGTGTTTTATGTGCGGTTCCCATTTTAAGTGATTATCAATAAAGACACCTAGGTATTTTATCTGTTTTGTACATTCTATATCATATGTTGTTCAATTGATATGTTAGGGTTTTTCTGGGAAAGGTAATAGGCATATAATTAGTTTTTTTAAAAATTAATTGAGAGTTTATTCACAGTACAGTATATTCAAGAACATAAACAAGTTCATTATTAGAAACTGTTCTAACTCATTAAGGTCTTTTGATGAGTAGAATATATTGGTATCGTCCGGCGTCCGCAAATATTCTAAAAAAAGTTTGTGATGAGTTTGGGAGATCATCATATACAGAAGAAATAAGAGAATATCTTGTGGCCGAAAATCATCTCAAATGAACAATGCGATGGTAAATAATTGAGTCCGCCGCACAGTACCAGTGCGGGGAAACGAACGGTCTGCTCTTGCTGAATGTGTGATGCAGGAGCGAGTAAGGCTTGGGTAGAAGGACGCTTTTATTCTTCGCACGGTTTAACTCAAAAGTTAAGTCGGCCATGTTTTGGTTTTCAACGTTAAATTTCTCATCTTCAAGTAATCATTATTTTTAGGGTATTTTACTCGTACACTAATCAGCCAGGCAAATCGGTTAAAAATGTTTTTATAAATTTGTGTGTCATATATACGATTTCCATAAAAATTAGTTTATGAACTCTTCATTCACAGTTTATTGTGAAGGCTCTCTGTAAGTCCCGATATCAGGATATATATATGTAAGAAAGTATGAAATAAAATACATTTTAACTATTTTCCAGTGTGACATAGTGATATAAGCAAGTCATGGAGTTTTGAGTTGAATGTTGATTGTGGAGCTCTATGGGTGCCCTGTGGCTATTAGTTACGTACCCACCCTCATCTTCCATGACAAAGAAACTGCCGCTAATATAAATCAGCTGTAGCTAGAAAATGTACGTTATACGTACGCGCATGAGAAGGGACGTAGGGATGGTGGTGGGGTGGGGGTTGGGGGTGGGGGGTTGGAATGTCTTCGGAAGTATGCATTCTTACGATGGGGAGGGAGGTCTAACTTTTGGTATTCTATAGTGCATACTACATACATACTTATTATATGAATGACACGATTTAAAACCTAAAATATTTCTTCTGAACCGTTTTAATATTTCATCAATTACACCGCAAACTGATTTTGTCTGTAGATGCTGCCTTTTGACTGCTAACTGAAGCACCTTGTGGAGCTGATGGTCAGTTTACTTGCAGAGTAAAGCTTTACTCATTCCCAGTCCACTAGAACTAGCTATAGCTTTTCATATTAGCAAATAACTGCTTGCAAATCGTTCTTTAGTTGTAAGGAGTCCGGCGGAGGGAATTCCGAGTTCTTTATCTGAGAATTTCAAGTCATATCGGTGCAAGTGGTGAGTACAATTTTCCACTGTGAAAACTTACTTCAATTTGCCGTCAAAAGTAACTGGTCAAGGTTGTATGAAATTTGTACTAGCTATGTAAAAACTGGGAAACTTTAAAAATATTTTACAGTTTAAACAACGCCGAAATGTGCCTTAAGCAGAGAATCAAAAGAAACTATATATTTTTTAGTTCTGAAATAAAAAAGCGGCTTCTTTAGATCATGTGTATCAATTATATGTTAGAGAAAGTGAGTATTCGTTAAAATGTTTGATACACCTATACCGATAAATTGGTAAAACTTTTACTAATTTGATCTTTGGTTTTTAAAAAAAATTTGGTCAATATAACGTTTGTAGGTGTTTCTGAACGGATTCGTATGTCTGAGTAAACAAGTACGTGTTAATCTGGTGCCGCAAATCATAAATGATTTTACTGAAAAATTGAATCGCAATTGCATGGACGTTATTGGATATGTCATATATTGTTATATTACGAAATGTGTTGATTCCATCGTAAAGTGCACCTATATCACCATTTGATGGCAGAAGCCGAGGAAGGCCAAGTATACATGATATCTTTTTTCATGAGTACATTTTAAGAATTAAACGGAAACTATACAATGTAATTGAACAAAGTAGTTTACCGAGTGTAAAAAGCAAATTATAAAAGTTAAAATAGCTTTACCACTTGACGGCGTATCAGCAACATGTTAGAAATAGTAAGTTAAAAGTTATTTGATTCGTTACCTTTGAAGTTCCGCAAATTTGAAATGTTCAATTAAGCGCAATTGGTTAAGCTTCATCTTAAAATGAAATAATCCAATAACGTTAAAAACGAAAGTTTAAACCTAATAGGAACGGGAAGTATGAGTAGAACAGGATAGAATTTTTCCGTCAATTTAGACGGGAATAGTTAATAACGTTCTTGGCTAAATAATTCTACTCCGTAAATCCGCAAACATTTTTAGATTATGTAGGAAATGACCCAAATTATATACTCTTGTGTTAGTTTAGCATTTTGTTTTGTAATGAAGCCAGAAAAAGTAACAAAGTTTTCTCATAGTTGCTTATAATTACACACTGTCTTAAAGCTTATATACTTTAATACAAATTAAAACTACACACATTTATACAAGACTCACCAACTTACAAAAACTGCATTTCAACTCATGAATCTCGTTCGATTCATTGGTTGCAGAATCTATAACTAGTTTAACAAGACTTTATTGCAAAGCAATTCGTTTTCAAGTATACTTATTAGATATGATGTATCAACAACGAGGAAGTTTATAAGCAATATCAAGTTTTTATTCTTTGGTGTATACATGCTATATATATGTTTCCCAAGTAAAAAAATGTTTGTCATACAAGATGTATTGGTTTTATTTCGTTCGACTTAGGGATTTCTCAAAATGTATATTTACACAAATTTTCCACCTGAATAAATATAGTGCGACTTATCACATGATATCCCAAAGAAAGCGTGCTAAAACAAACCAAAACATGTTAGTATTTTCGAATTGTCAGCAATCTTAGCTTTGAAAATAAAATATTGTAATTTCTTTAGATCAAACGGCTTGTTTTTCTATATATAGTTCAAATTTTCAGGGAAGAAATGAGAAAAAAAAAAATTATATATTAATTAGGCCGAATGTGAAAGGGTCACAATTTTGTTCTACAGAGAATATGTAATATGAAAAAAAAACAAAAATATGATACGTATATAAGAAGTCAACACAATGCACTTTCTTTAATTCTATTTTTGTCGTGTTGACTTCACGTTTAACTTCTTTTCAGCCCGCATTTCAATTTAGCTAATGTATTCTTCAAATGTTGAGTAGCATGGTGAATAAATTATAATAAATTGTCGAAGCTAAAAGGCCCCACTCGAATAATAAACGTCGAATTTTACTAACGTGTTTTTTTTTATAATTAAATAAAAAAGATATAGAAATAAATGTGCACTGTGGATCTGCTCCGTGAGTTAAACCAAATTTTAGGATATCTCGTTTTCTGAGCAACTCCTACGCTGCAGAAAGTAAACTGATAAAGATAAAAATTGCAGCAAACCTCCTCTCACGCAGTGAAGACAATCTTTATTTTCAAGAAAAAACTAACTAACTCGCGGTAAACTAGTTTGAACTGCGTCGGTGTTTCTAAAGAAACAATTTAGTAATAAATATAAAATTATATGTAAATTATACACCGTATAAAGAAAGAATACCTGCAGACGTTTCGGACGTTAGTCCGTCGTCGGACTAAAAAAAAAGTATAGAAAACGTCGACAGAATTAATACAAGAAGAGTTTGACGCGGAAATCATCAAAAAATTAAGAACAATGAGCCACGGACAATTTACTAGTTCTTATAAGAAAGAGTGTAATAGATCGATATCAATTATGTTTCTTTTCAAACATGCGAAACTATTTTCTTGAAAAAAGCTGAACGTCGGAACTATTCGTTGAATATTCGCAAAATCTGGCCAGTTTCAGCCTTAGTGTATATCACTTTTAAAACAGATTTTTATAGAAACAGAGTGTGTTCAACTTGTCGAAGACCATGATTAAATAGTACTGGTATAATTTTTATTAAATATGACTGTGTTGCACATGCGTGCTGGTAACGATGCAGCCACTAAAATAGGGCGCTATGGCCTCGTGGCTCAGTCCCACTAAGTACTGAAAACCCTAAAAATGAGTGAGCCTTATCAGCACAGTTGACAAACAGGCTCTGATTCCCACACAAATAACAAAGTAAAGTAGAATCGTAACGCTTGTGGGATGTGGCTGGAATATAAAATATGAATATATGTACTCATATATAGACTTTTATAGTTTAGAGGTTGTGAAACCAAGTAGAAGAAATGCCTGACACAGTTTTGGTTTAGAGATACAAGCTAAGCATCCTGTGAAAATCATTCTTGACTGACCATCGCTTTAGTATTTAACATTGTTACTGTATGTAATTTGATATTAATGGCAATGCCAGGCAGCGGCCTTGTACTTGCTTGGCGTAGCAAATACATTTTAAATCAATGTTTATCTCTATACTTGTTACATTGCCGGTTTGTTCTTTCAATCAAACGTTTGTAAAAACGCGTGAAAGTTGTTTAAATTAAACAAAGTAGCTACATAAAAGAGTACATTCATTTTAATTTGCTCATTTATTTTTGTTGTCAGAACAGGCGCTACACAAAGTCAAAGAACAGCCGCAAGAGATTTTGATTGCATTTCAAAACTAACGTAAGTGGTAAATCTTGAATCGTCCTTCTTAACCCCACAATTTAACAAAAATAATCTTTAAAATCATAAACATTATATGGAATCTGCATATAGTATTGGTTATGACTAGATAGCTTAAATATACGTATCTTCTTTGGTTTGTGTTGATTTCTGTGCCGTTAAAGACACTGCTTTACTGTATTTTGGCATAAAATCCAATCCAAACAACTGGCCGCGAACAAAAACATTGAAAATCACGACTTACGAAAAGCGAAGCAATAATTAACTAGTCAAATATTCAAACAGAAAAGCCATGCTTATTTTCATAACAAAAAATAAGCACTGGTTTCATAGCTGAAAGGAGCGATTTACTGGTTTCGTTTCTTATTATTATTCTGCAGCCTTTGATTTCATTTTAACTCCGTTTCCGTATAAGTGTTTTGCCAAAGCCAGAAACTTAAATTTATACAATAAATATTTCTTTTATTATAAACTACTGATAATTAAATAGAAATCAAAATAGGAATTTCTAAGGGGCAGTACATTTGTTAAAAATACTATCTGTAAAGAGCTTCTTGCATGAGAGACTCTTAAAACGTTTAAACTTGTTCGTGAGTAAAAAGTATGCTTTTTTAGTATTCTGTTTGAACTTGTTTTTGACTTGTTCTCATCTTTATATTTCTTTTTAGTTTCAGCCTGAGCTGAATATTTTGAAAATGAATTTTTGGCCGACATTAGTACTTTAAACGGTTCTCGGTCAATCTGAGCCTCATTGGTTTTATAAAGTTGTTCTAAAAATAGGGCGTAGCTCTTGCACATCAGATTATATATATAGCTCTATGCATTGGAACCTGCAATCTTGGTCAGAAAAACTGATCAATGTTTATGCTCTGATTAATAAAAAAAGTTTAAGGCTTGATATTTTCTCGTGATGCCCCACGATGATGAACAGCTTCATAGTTGGTAAAAAACATAGGGCCTTGTGAGGATATAGCATCGACAGTTACATAGATGTTTACCGTTGCTTAATCACCTCGGTGACTGGTCCTTTAAAGTTACATTTTTTTATAAGAACGTCGCGTTTTTTTACTACGGCTGAACGTTCTTAGATATTTGCAATATATTAGCCTCAATTGTTTAGAAACATGTTCTTAAAACACTTTACTGATCTTAGACAATATAAATAATACATGAACCGTATGTGGTACTTTTCAATATACATTGATTTGTACATGTACTTTGTACTGACTTTCTTACCAGTTTATCTTAAGAACTATACTAGAGAACTGTAATTTGGTAAAAGAAAAACCTGTGATGTATAATTGTTATCCGCAAACTTTAGTCAAGAAGCCCAAGCAAATTGTTTTTAAAATAACACCATATGAATTAATTCATCATAATTTAGTATTCTCCACATTTTCTCAGCCTCAGCATGTTTTTAACAAGCTCTTAAATTTTTGGCATTTTTCATCCTCAGGTTTTTGTAAGAAAAAGTTCTTATAAAAAAAAGAGTGTATGGTTTTTCCTTCGTGAACTAACAATGTTTTTTAAACCTATAGTCTTGATTCTATATCGAGTTCCGCAGTTGCGTAGCTAGCATCTCAACTACTAAAAGGTCGTCCATACAGAGCGATTGACAAACAAATCCTAAAATACTTTTTTCGTCTTCGTGATTTGAACGAAAACACGATTGTTAAACAAGCATTCATACTGTCAGAAAAACTC
>JAOTRI020108172.1:0-36472 GCA_028564885.2 Zoanthus sanctaehelenae | reverse complement strand
TAAAACAATAGCTTTACTGATATTTTATATTTGAATATTTGTCATTAGTATTTTAGTTTGTTTTTATTTTATAGCATTGTTTTTATCCATAATTTAATTTCTATTTCACACCTTTTAACATTTTATTCGGTTTCATTTTGCATATATTTTTACTTGTCAAAGGTTGTAGGTTGACAACCGAAAGCTTGTGTTTTTAAAAAATTTTAAACTAGAAAACGTTTTTAACTTTTTATCAATTTACTTGCAGGGTTCAAAGTAGATTTATTTTTATAGCTTGCTAGTTGCTGCACGTGAGATTAGCGCTGCAAATGTTTATATTTATTGGGCCCATCAAGTAGTTTAGACCTTATAATCATTAGATATCCTCCACATATCTTGACTTGCACAGCAATGAAAATAGTTAACATAATGTGGCAGAAAAGCCAATGAACTTCGTCGGCTGCTAGCTCTTAAATACAACCCTGATATGCTGCAAGTACAGTTAGGTTTAATGGACAATCAAATGAACTTTGCATTAGGTGGATCAAGGTAAGGTATAAACTACAAATGTCTGGTACTATGATGTAAAGAAAAAACACTGTTGACATCTAGTAAAACATGGGAAGGACAACAAACAGGAGTGATTAGTATCGCCAGAATATTTTTTACTAAAAATCCAATTTTTGTTGTCTCATATATTAGAAACGTGAAGTCCAATCCAAACCTTGAATCTGAAGCCCAATGCATTGCATATATTTTAGCCAGGTGTCCTCGAAGAGTTCTCCTTGTTCTCATTTGTATTCTTCCGACACATTCTATGTTCGATGTTACCTATGTTTCGATTAAACATAACCCAAATCATTAAAGAACAGAAGGTTTGTAATATAAAAGAGATAAAAATAAGGGTCTGAAAGATATCTGCTTATTTTACTAAGAATTTGATGAAGCATTAATTAACTAAACAAAATAATTAAGTGCAATTGTCTATGCAAAAAGATTGAATGTTATAAAGGCATTCTTAATCTGGCAACTTTCACCTTCTGTAAAATTAATTGCGCAAATAAAATTCAATTATAATTCTTCAAGTTTTGGGTTACTCTTTAAATAAAGCCAAAGAACTTTAAACAAGCAACAAATCCATAAACCTAAAGAATAAAAAATTGTGGCTTAACTTGAGTTTGGTCACAAATCAAAGTAAATTATATTTTGTATTTTCAATTCTTTAAACGAAATCTTATTATTTTATTATACAAATTGAATCTGCAAAAGCCTTCTCACAACTGATCAGGAATTAGATATTTAAATCAAGATATAGAACATAATATAAATATATATTTCAATGTAGTTTCTTCCTTTTCTTTAGAGATTGAAGTTGAGGCCAGTGGTTGAGGCATTGAGAAGTCAAAAGGTTAATAATATTCACAATAAAACAAAGTAAAACAACTATGGTGTGCAAAAGAACTCAATGTTTTTATAGTAATGATGAGTTTTCACAAAAATTTACTCTATGGGTAAATATAAATTTGTAAACTTGCTATTTTAAAATAATTCAAATTATTTAAAGCTGCAAAATGCCAATAAAATTACACAATAATGGCACTATTTGCCATACATGGTATAACAAGCACATAATGAAGGAAATTTTATTCTATTTATGCTGAAAACACCTATTATGAAAAAATGTTCTAACCTGAAGCAATGTTGTGTCTTGTGCTACTTTTCTTGCATCCTGGAAAAAAAAATGCATATTTTTGGTGCATTATAATAGCAATTATTCCACTTCATGGTTATTCTCACAGGATATATCAGATCAATAATTATTTCCGAGTTATTGTAGGATTCCAGTCTAAACTAGATTAACAAAATGCTATAAATATTTTGGTTTGCTTAAATTGAGATTTTAATATTACTAGGCATAAAACTTTTTTGTCTTGTGGTTTATCAAAAGTAGTTGATTGCAATCAGGATTTGCCATGGCTAAAAGATCACTCTGTCTATTGTGGTTACAGAAAAGTGAAAACACAATGGATTGTGGTTAAAGGACAGCAAAAATGCAATGGATTATGGTTACAGGAGAGTGAAAATGCAATTAATTGTGGTCAAAAGAGAACAAATTGATGAAATTGTGATTTCTTTTACACTGATTATGAACTAATGTTCCCTGTGCATGAATTACAAGGCAAAACCCAAAAGAACTATTTATAATCCTCCTGAGGGTGATGGCCGATGAACACATAATGTATACTTTTGTAGCACTTGAAATTAAATTAAATAATCTAAAGTTTTCTGTTTTAATCATGATCTGAAAAACTGAACATACAAATACAATAATTACACACTTATCACTTTTCAAAGTTCCTGGTTTTGAAGGCCCAATAAAAACCTTTTTCAACAGAAACTTTGATAATAAAATAACAGAATTAGGTTGTTACTCTGATCTTATTTGAGGAGACAAATCTACACCAAAACTTTCAATTATCAAATTGTCCATCAAAACTTGTATCAATACCTATAGTTGCACAGCTGAAATAAAAGCTAATGCAAACTGTTTGAATGCAAACAACAGCAACTTCTCAAAACATCACATGACTCGATTAAGCCCCATGGTTATTTACATGTGGAATTCACTTCTTTACCTGTAAACTTTATTTCTATCCTCACCAAAAGTTTTTGTTAATAAGTTGTAGTTGCAGTAGTTTATTAAAAACTGACACATTAAAAAAATATTGCTGAAATGAATGATACAGATAAACAAAATGATGTTTTATGCATTTCTCAAGGACAGCAAATGTAAACTAGAACTGTGTTGATACAGTAGTTTGAACAAAAGCTAAATATACTACCAGCAACAGAACATTTCTCAGCTGATTTTATCAAGTCTTAGAATATTGAAATCCAATGTAAGAATATTTTAACTTGGATAGTACATCTTAATCGATCTCTGAAGAGTGTAAGGGTCTGTTATTCTTTGAACCAGCCTGTCATATGCGATATTGTTTTCAAACAGAAATCAGCTCGCTTCAGCAAGAAAACATCTAGGAAAAGTTTGCTCCACCCAACTTTTACAAATGATTAAAACTACTATTCTGCTGTAATGATAAATACCATATTAGTTTCCAAAACACAGAAAACAGCAGATAAAATTCGCAACAGAAAAGGAGTTTTAGATTTACATGTCTTGATGAGAATTGAAATTTGTGATGACAAATAATTCCATGGCAGGAAACAAGTTTTAAAAAAACGAAGGACACTCAAAGAAGCAAAATCAGGCAAGGGGGATTGGAGTTTGAAAAAATTCTTTGACAACAATACAAAAAACCACAAAGACAGCTTTTACGGCTATTTACTTTTGCTGTAATGAAAGAAATATTTTGAAACAAAGCTTTACAGATTTTTGTGAGCGAGTTGAAAACCACCATGTTTTATATCCGAGCTTTCCGACGCCAAAATAAACCAAACAACCAGAAAATATAGTCCTCAACTACCAGCTCTGTATTACTAAACTTTTCTAAGCGGCTTTTAAAAGCCAAATCTGAGTCTGAGGCTCCACATTTGTGTTGACGAAAAATTTAACCGAAAATAAATTTCAAAGAAGTATCTATCGGTTATCCTGATTTAATCAATTTATGAAAACTATAAGAAGAATCTTAGTGAAATGAGGTTAATTCTGTTACTCAAACAGTGTTTCAGTTACATTAGCGACTGAAAAAGGAAGAGAAATACTGTCTAGAAATTGAAACGAAACTCCGTGCACGTGCTATATTCAACGTCGAATTTATCTGTGAGAAAACCAATTTTTAGGCGATAAATTTTTACGTTCCTTAACATTTCGCTTATTGAGAGCAATTAATCGTTTCTTTACTATCTATGTGAAAATAACGGCAAACACCTTGCAATAAATGCGGGAACATGGGATGAGACAAGAAGTACCTCTGTACATGTTCTTGGTAACAAAAACGAATAGAAATATAATTTCAAAGCAAACAAATCGATACTAAATGAGAATAGCAAAACAAAATTAAACGAGCTTTGACCAACTTAAAAAATAAAACAAATATATTCTCATATATGGAATAAAAAAAAACAGAACTGGACAGAAATCTAATTTATCTCATGAACTACAAATTGAAAGTAAAGCACGACCGTAAAGAACAAAGAATAGAGGTGAACTACAAGAAAAAATTTTCGATATCATATCTTTAACAACTTAAAAGTTAATTTCCATCAACATTTCCAAAACTGAAAATATAACTAAGAATTGAAGACAAAATCTTTATTTCCGATATTTTCATAGCTGATCCGACAATTTTTCTGATACGACAAGATGCGAATTGGCGGTGACTGAACGGAACCAAAAGCTTCTTGGTCATAAATTCTTCTGATTTCATTCACAGAAACGAAAAAAGGGAAGATTAACTTTTAAAATATTGGAAACTCTATATGTTAAACTAGTTTTAACTCTTGTAGTGCGCTTAGAATGTGTGTAAGCCGATCGAACAATCTTTACGGCAGCTGTCGCTTTTACATAAACAAGAAAAGCCTTCAAACACTTAGCTTTTACTGAAGTAATTTAGTTTGCAAGGGAAATTCTCGCGACTCTCTCAACATTATATTGAATATAAATGGTAACCACCTAGATTAGAACGTAA
Source organism: Zoanthus sanctaehelenae (assembly GCA_028564885.2). Classification (NCBI taxonomy): domain Eukaryota; kingdom Metazoa; phylum Cnidaria; class Anthozoa; order Zoantharia; family Zoanthidae; genus Zoanthus; species Zoanthus sanctaehelenae. The sequence goes on along the minus strand of JAOTRI020108172.1, from coordinate 31,844 downwards.
AACGAACGCTAGTTGAAGGATTAAATAGATCGGTTGTGTCTTCAACAAATGCCTGGTTGCTTTCCTTCTCCGTATCATCTACAAAGACAACAACGCTAAAGTCTTGATTACAGGCGTACAAGCCATAAAAACTTTTCCAGCAAAATAAGTGCAACCAACCAACATTTAAGTCGATGACAAGGAACTCATCATAATTATCCAAGTTTTCTTGGCTCAATGCAGTGAAAGATTCGATAAGGTTCGGAGAACATGAGATCGCGGTCTTGTTGTTCGCTGTGTGATCATCAGAAAACTATGCTTTCGAGTCACTTACCCGAATTTGGTTTTTAAGAACCTCTGCTTCCTGTCGAAGCGCCTCTAACTCGGACATGATTGTGGTCCACCAAACTTTATATATTCGTTTTTCCTCTCAAAGGTAGTGGCGCTTCAGAACTTTGAACAACAAAGGCTGGAAATGCAAGTGAAAGGCCTTGCCGAAGACTTTCCTATTCGCCCAATCTACCACCTCTGGTTCAAAACTAAAGGTCAATCGGAATCGTCATGAACCAAGATAGCAAATAACGACAGCTTGTCTCCGTAGTAGATCTCTTTTACAACATTTAGCAAAACCCTTGCAACAATTCTTGGGAGTGGTTCACTGTGTTCGCGGATTGCAAGCGATGAGACGAACCCTGAAATCTCACGCAGAACCTCCCACTTATTTTGCGTGCTATAGTATATCCTTTGTGGCCAGGCCTGAATTATAAGGCCTGGTAACACAGGAGTGCTGTGAACCCTGGGAGAATTAGAACAATGTGATGTCATAAAAATGAAAAGAAGTAGAAGACAATGAACCGACGAGTAAAGGCATATTTCTGAGAGCACAAGTGCGGCGTTATAGCGCCAGATGATGAGTGTTCTAAAATGTTAAAAAAATCCAGTGTTTTTATTAAAAAACACCACTTAAACAAAAATTCTTCATACCGTGGCTTGAGAAAAAAAAGGTTGATGTCACAAAAACTAAGAATTTATATGGGGTTTCTTAATAAGTTCATCGGCAAGCCATTGCAAAAGTTATTCTCCAATGAGTCCGCGCAAATCTTTCTAAAAATGACTTGGTTTTCACGTAAGAAACCAAGCCAATTTAAAAAGTTTTAAAAAAGGACAAATTGTACAACACAGTGAAAATAATTTTTTTGTACTGACATTCCGGAGTGGAGTGCTTCGTCGGAGGACTCGAAAGTCCAAAAAGTCAGTGTAAAACGTATCCCTTTTTAAGACTGCTTTTAAAGAAACACCGTCTTAACAGAACGCAACTAGGCCTTGGCGGATTTATATATGCTTTATATATTTCTGGCATAATTGAAGCAAAAAAGCATAGTTTTTAAACGAGCATTGCCGCGGCATAATTAGCAAATTTTATTTTTAGCACTTTTTGGCCAATAGATTAAAAAAATTTCGTGAATATGGCAGATTTTAGTAGAAATAAACTAAATTTAGGTAGTACATTATTGCAATGCGTGTTTTAGCCACGCTTGTAACGGTATTGACTTTATTTTCACATGCTCAGTAAATACAAATGTGATGATTCTGTGATCGTTAAGAAGTCACTGAAGGAATTTTACAAACGATTTCTAGATGCGAGGAGCTAATTGGACGGCTGAGGGAGCAGGGCCGAGATAAACTACATTAAACCAATTATTATGCATTGGTGTCAAAAGCTCGATTTTGATTGGCTATAAGCGCGGAGCTAATTCTTGCTTGCTGTCTCTCATACGTCATACCTGCAGAAAATAGATTTTATATATGTAAAAGTGACGTAATACCTACAGACAACAGTTTTAGGCATGCAGTAGTGACGTCAACAAACACACTAACCAGAAGTTTGATCAGTTTTGTCATGGAGGAGTCGCAAATACAACTCAGGAATATGCATAATAAAACAATTATTGGATTCGGTTTTCGCTTGATAGCGATAATTATCAAGGCCTCAGTTTGTGTTATCCGCCTCAACCTTCGGCTTCTGCAGATATCTCAAACTTGGCCTTGATAATTATCGCTATCATGTTCAACCTCATCCAATAATTGTTAAATGTTAATTATTCAATTTAATGTTAATCAATTTCAATGTTAATAAGTGTCAACATTAACACTAACATTAATAAATAAATGTTAATAGATTAATAATTAATTAATAAAACACAAACAGATAAACAACAGCGTATTTGAAAAACATAATTTGGCGTCGTTATTGTGCTCCTATATGTACAGAATCTTCGTGAATTTGTGAGCATAATTTCGGAAATAAGAGTAAGAAGAAAAATTTGGAAAACCCAGTATATTTTGGCAAAGTTTCTAGCACTGCTAAAAGCACAATATGCCATTTTTAGGAGCACAGTCCACCAAGGCCTAGACGGCACAGGTCATTTATACTAGTTTTTAACCCTATCAGTCCCAGACGTATTGCTGAACTCTCCCAACTTGATCCCATACTTTCCATTGAGTAAGTTTGAGAGAATTTTACTTTTTATCTTTAGTAGCATGCTTTGTTTTATCAGTTCTCAAGTTCTCATTACCAAATGTCTTATTATGTATGTTATGTAAGGAGAAGTTGAGTGCTGATAACTGATTGGGAGTGAAAGGGTTAACACATATTCTCATTACCAAATGTCTTATTTTGTATTTGTTATGTAAGGAGAAGTTTGGTGTTTATAACTGATTGGGACTGAAAGGGTTAAAAGACTAGTAGGGGTCATCAGACCATAACTGTGGCAAATTAAATCGGCGTGTAATGAAAGAATTCTTCATCTTTTTTTCAAAAATCAACATTGTGTGACGTAGTCATTTTAACACTTCATGCTCTGACCAATCAGAGCACTCCGGCGGAGAGTAGACATACAAAATACGTTAGTGCATAACCGATTAATGAGTCAATAGTCGGTTCTCTCTTGGTTAACGTCACTTCCACGTTTCCTGCAATTCCAAGCCAGCACTTTAAGAACTTTAGCTACCAACATCAGTTCAAAACCTACACCTAGAATCCTACACCTAGAATACACCATTTCCTGCAGGTGGAAAATGTTTTTGGGACCACTTTTGGAAAGAATTAGTAAAATTCTTGGTAACTAAAATTTTGTCAAAATTTTTGGTAAATTCTTGGTAAAAGGGACTATTACCTGGAGTATTTCCTGGACTTCCTTAAAATTCTTGGTAAATAATTTGTAACATTTTCGAAAGTGGTCCCTCCCCCCAAAAAATTCCGCTGGCTGCAATTCCATCATTTCTTGCTTTAAAACTAGGATATAACACGCCCGCCAAGTTCAAGTTTACTCGTAAGATACAAACTCACAACCGCTACTAGTTTTAAGTGTGTACACGTAGAATAACCAGACTAACTACATGGATTCAAAATAACGACAAAGACGAAAAACACGTTTCTTTCTTATTTATTTATATTCATTGTTGCTTTGGCATCAAACAACTGTAAACTGTACACGGAACGCAACGAATTTTTTGTTTTTAATAAAACAACTATGGGCGAGCAATTCTGCTCATATCTTACATCAAGTGAAGTTAATATTTTCTCTACATCTGAAAAGATATCTAAACTATCATTAAAAATATACAAGTCTTCTAAAGGAGCCTATTACAGCGTTCGTTTTATCCCAGTTTTAAAAGCTAAATGTCCAGAAACAGGCAATTTCAATCATTTTTAAGAACGTATGATTACAAAATAATGTGAGAATACTAATTATCTTTTGTTCGGCTATTCATTTACGGTTAGAGCACCGTTTATTGCGGTTCTTCGTGTATTTCTTTTCCGTTATACGAATATTAATTCATCTGTATTGGGTAACGAGTTCATGCAGGCTTGACTTTGGCCGTTTTACAGTTCGGTGTTAGGCAGAGTTGTGTTTAGTAAGTATCAATCAAGATGTGGTCTTAACGAGACAAACTAGTAAGTGTGCTATACTGAAGCAACTACTACCATAAGGTGTCCACTGTCAGCGGCACTGTCCAGAAGGTCTGGTGACACTCGTGCTAAATGTTCTTGGGCAAAATCGCAGGGCGGGAAAATATGGAGCACGTAACTCGGCTGTAAAAAATCGTTTAATAGCGTTACATCACGATAATAAATAGGTTCCTAGCTAACTCTTGTTCTTACATTATGTTTTCTAAAGACGTTAACGAAAGTTAACTAGAATTTAGTATGAGAAACTTGGTCCACAAAGGTGAAGATTCATCTATATGCATATTTCAAAGCAAAGGAAAAGCCAAACTATAAATGGGCCCCGTTTGTCACCCCTCTTCAAAGTTTGACAGAAATAATTACCATACAAATGGTAAATGAAATTGTTGGTGGTAACAGAATCTACATACGTGGAACATGGCTATTTGACTGGGTATATGTACTGTCAAGTTTTAAACATCATGAAACTATCCAATATTTTTTCATTCAACTAGGCTATCAATTTGATCTTCATGTTTGCTTTGAATTTACTATCGGCAACCATTGAATTCAAGAATTCGTTAATTTGAAACTGTTCACAGGAAATTTGTCTCTGCCCAAAAAGTTCTCGGATTATATTAAAAAGCTCATAAGCCCGATTACCGTTGAGACCGGAAAGCGCCTATACACAACGGTGATGATCGTTCATATCATGAAATATAATAAAACAATATTGAAAAGTTAAGAATAATTCTTTTGCTAAAAAATCATTAATCGTTTTGGAACAATTTATTTCATCATAAGTTTCAATAGTTTTTAACCTTAACGAATAAAGTGGGGGTCGAACGAGCAAGAGTGTCGATGAGAGTTAATGCGAGTCCAAACTCTCTCGTTTGACTGCCAGCTCTCATGCATTCTCATTGACTATCATGCACTCTCATCAACTTTGAACTTGTTCAAATTTGTCATGAGAGTCAATGAGAGTTTTCGTTCGTTTGATCGCTACATGAGAGTTGATGAGAGTTCTTCGGTCAGCAGTAGCAGCTTTTGGAGTTTGTGGGCTCAACTTTCAACTTGATATAAACAACAAAAACACAAACATTCTCATCATCTCTCCGTACGCCGCTAAATTATCAATTAGCACAACTTTTTCTCCTTGCGGCGTTTTATCTACTGCCTTTTTTTCCTTCGCTTGGGTCAAACTTCTTTCTTTTTCTGTCTTTTTCATACAAAGTTATTCCAAAACTATAAAACAGAGGCTGCCATTTTAACATTACAGTTTGGAAAGTATGTCACGTAATTATACGCAATCACTCCCGCGAGCTTTTGTGAGCTCTTACGTAGGCGATCAAACGTCAATGATAGTGGATGAGAGTTGGGCCAAAATTCTCATCGAAATCTCATTTGTGAATTCTCATCGACTCTCATGGTCGTTTAACCTCACCTTAAGACAAGCTTATTTCCCAATTTGACCTTGAGGACGAACGAACTACGAAAAACTAGTCCATGAGGCCGTAGGCTGAATGAGCTATTCAAACTCGTAGTCCATCAGGTCGTAGGCTGAATGAGCTATTCAAACTCGCAGTTCATGAGGCCGTGAGGTCTAATTGTTTTAGTATGAGCCTACTAATCGGTCAAAAAAGGAGGAATAGATTAAACTATTGATAAAATCCTTTGACATTATGGAAAAACGGAACTCAATACTATTTTGATCCATCATCTTTTTTCTACTAGCAGATTATCACAAATAGACCTCTAGTAGAGTAGCCAATCAGAATGCTGCAAGCGTGTTAGACCGTTAGTAGGTTTATACTAATAGATTATATAGACCTCTAGTAGAGTAGCCAATCAGAATGCTGCAAGAGTGTTAAACCGTTAGTAGGTTTATACTAATATAAAATTAGTCGGGAAGCACATCAGCGATTGTACAGCCATATGTACAGCATAAACTGCAAACTCACTTGTGAAGATCCTTGTCCTGCTACATTAATAATCCCCGCAGCTTGTTTCTGTTGCAGATAGTTTATAAACCCATTCCTTAAGGCTCGGGTCTGCGCATGTACGTCCAAGGGGTCCCGACCACAAGGCAGAGCCAATAATAGGCAGTGCTCATTATCAACCTGTTTATAATGAACGTACAAGAACTCGTTTATTTTGCAAGGTGACTTTTTTAGCTCCACGAGCTCACCAAGTATATAGAAATTTGTGAGTAAAATTCTTGTAATTGAGGAAACCATATTTTTTACTAAACGAAACGTTAAAATATATTGAAAGAGGAGATTCTTAATCTTGGCTCTCAGATATCGAATAACTCTAAGCGAGTTATTCTACCGACGAAATGATTAACGTGTGTTCAGAAGCCACTTGAGAAACACAAACAAAACAAACTTTTGAGGCTAGAAGTCAAGTTGTAGAAAATCTACTATAAAGTAATAGGTTATATTTTTGGAAATCTTACATCTTTTTGTGGAATAGTTACATACTTTACGAGCCAAAGGCATATGGAGCAGCATTATCTCTGGTTTGGGTAGTGCTAAACGGATAAGAACTTCCTTACACTAATCCATCGCTGGTCAGCTCCCAGCAGATGCTGGTAATCATTTGCTGACTTTAGATGGATGACAAACTGGTTGAACTCAGGGGGTTATGCATTTACATAGCAGGAATTTTCTTAACTGTGCTAACTGCGCTATTTAATATGGGGGGGGGGGGGTTGCTTCAGGAGACTTATGCTGAAAAGGGTCTATTTTACAAGGTACTTTTCTCATTAGTATTCAGCATTTTTATCTGCAATATAACTTTGGCAATACTTTGCTGTTTTAAAAGAAAATTCTGTGATAAGAATAATCACTCTAAAGACATAAAACAAGCAGACAAGAAATACACTTAAGAAAAAGGACGACGTTTTTGTGAAAACAAGATAAATTTCGATCATTCTCTGATCATCTTCAGATGTGACCTAACTAATTAGCATAAGCTGATTATTAAGTTGCGGTAATAGAATTAATTAAAGTAAGTACAAGATACAATAATATTTGAAAATCCATTGAGTGTATGTAGATAGAATAAAAGAGAAATAATATAACTGGTCATAACCAGTTTATGCTAATTTGCCTGGTTACTACTGAAAATGATCAGAGAATGATCAAAAGTAAGCATGTCTTGTTTTCTCAAAAATGTTGTCCATTATCTTAAATAATCACCATCTATTTCAAAAATACAATGCCAACTCACCTGCATTCTCCTGATCACGCCTTCAAGTTGTGAAGGTTCTAACCGCATTCGCTGAGATATCCTCAAGGGGGGTGGCACACCTCCCATTCCGTGCACCGGTATCTGTGGTAGTGAAAGTTCTGCTAGTTGTGCATTACCTGCCAGGTAGTGCATCTGGACTGCGGCTTGATCATTTTTCAGTGCAATAATCCCCTGCCACATAACCGGATACCGCCTCAATAAGTCTAACAGTGTGTCAGCAGAGTTATGCTGCTGAGGAGCACCTGGCTGCCCGAGTGGAGCAGTTGACGTAATATACTGTTGCTGTGTCGGTAATGGAAGTGAATGCGTTGAGGGTGACATCATTGGAGGTGTTGGTGTTCCTAGAACTGCTGCAGCTTGCTTTTTGCCAACAACTTGCAAAGGACTGTGGGTAGCTGGTGAGTACAGCCCCAAAGAGCCCCGGTTAGCATCATACTGCCCAATTTCCTGTCCGAGTGGAGGAAGGGGTCTTGCTTCTGGAGTCCTGCTTTCTGAAAGGATGACATTATCAGCTGGCGGTAGTGGGGGAGGGGGTGGGGGAGACTCTTCTCGAGACAACTTTGCTCTTTTTGGTCTTTCCTTGTCCTCCCATTCTCGTCTTCTTTCCTTGCTGTGGGCTTTTTCTTCCCTGTACATCTTCTCTTCTCGGTAAGACTTGTCGTTATCACGGTATGGCCGAGTTTCCTTGTAGGGTTTTTCATCTTTGTGAGTTTTTTCTTCTACAAACTGTTTGTCAGTCCTATATGATTTGTCATGTCTGTATGGTTTTTCTTCCCTCACTGTTTTCTCTTCCCGGTAAGCTTTGCTGTCTCTGTAAGGTTTCTCATCTCTGTGTAATTTCTCTTCTCTGAACAATTTCTCTTCTCTGTTCACTTTTTCTTCCCTGTTCGATTTGTCAACTTTGTACAATACTTCCCCTTTAGAATGTTTATAACTAGGTTCCTCCTCTTTGTATAACTTCCTGGGAGAAGCACTGTGCTCCCTTTTAAGGCTCTCACCTTCTCGATATTGTTTCCTAGGGGATACACTTGTTTCCCTTTTATCAGTATGAACATCTGGTAAAGGAAAGTGGTCGAAGGTCTTATCATCGTCTTCACTCAATCTGGTCTCATTTTCCTTCTTTTCTGACATTACCGGTTTTTCAATAACACTTGTTTTTATCTCATTTTCCACAAGGTCACTCTCTGATACTTTCTCACTAATGCTTTCTTTGCGGTTATATTCATCTGTCTTTTTTTCAGCCGGCAATTGAGCTTCCTCAACAGTTGGTGTTTCCTCATCAACCTCGGGTTCTGGAGTCCGAATACGTTTGTGTTTTTTCTTTTTCTTTGATGCAGTTTTTTTAGACTTGACAACTTTTTCTTCAGTTGGAGACGGAAGAGGGCACTTCTCATTGTGCTCTGATTCCTGTGGCTCTGGTGTCTTGGGACCCTTAGATACAATTTCAACTCCAATCTCGTTCTCCTCGGATACCCTAGAACCTGTACAAAATATAGAAAAGAAAATCTGTCAATACAATCACAGTTATACTAAAGGCGATTACAATTTATGTGGCCGTTGCTTACCTTTACACAAATTGTTTTAATGTTTCCCCTTGTTCCTAAATGTTGCCACATATGAAACATATCTGTTTCTAGTTATTTTATTTTCTGTTATTATTTAAAGAACACTTTAAAGTTTTTCCTCTAAGGCCTTATGCGCAACTGAGCGCGAAGAAGTTAGGTAAGGTAAGGTTAAAGTTTTTCCGTTTCCACCAGTGTTGTTATTCATTGATGGAAATGTAAATAAAACCCGTCATACCGTCTTTAGTAAGAGAATGCTGCTTTCGGTCCCTGATTACAATTTATTGTAAAAAAAAGAAATCTTACCATCTTCCCAGAGAACGTTTTTTTCGATCTCTGGTAATGTTTTCTCTTTTATACCTACATTCTTATTCATTGACGGAAATGTAAATACGACACGTCTTAGAGTCTTTACTAAGAAAAACTTACTTCCGATCCCTAATCATATGGTAAAAATGAGAAGTCTTACCATCTTTATTGAGAGAATGTTCTTTTCCGATCTCTGTTAATAATGTAAGAAAGACAAGTCTTACCGCCTTTACTAAGAGAAACTTGCTTTCGATATCTGATTAGATTGCAAAATAGAGAGTTCTTACCATCTTTATGAGATAATGCTTTTCTTCCGATCTCCGCTAATAATGTATATAAGACAAGCCTTACCGTCTTTACTGGGGGAACGTTTCTTCCGATATCCGGTTACATTTTCAATTGTTGCAATTTCTTCTGCTTTGACTTTTTCAAATTCTGATGACTTCCGCAGCTTTTTTATATTCTTCTCTTTCCTTTTGCGTTTCTTTTCAGGTTGCTCTTTGTGCCTTTCTGATGTAGTGGATACTTTGTCATTGTAGTCGCTATCATTGCTTTCAAGCTTGAGTTGTTGCTCTTGTTCGCAAACCGCTTCTCGTTCATATTCCTTGACCTCAGGAAGAATGGGACCAGCCTCATTCTCACTCTCATCTCCTGGCTCTCGATGCTGTACCCGGTTATGACGTCGCTCAACTGCTACTTCACGTAACCGTCTATCTTTGCGATCACGAGGTTCTTCCTCAACATATGAGCCTGAGCTACATTCATGGTCTTGCCAGCGGTCTCGCTCATCCATGTAATATCGTTCACTTTCACTATAGTCACCACCGTCTTTGTTCCTAGTACAGCACAACATTGTATGATTCATGATTAACAAATACATCTTGAGGCCGAATGGACTGCAACTCAATAGCCAAAGAGGTCATACGCTGAATGGGCTATTCAAATTCGTAGTCCACAAAGCCGAGTGGTCTAATTGTTTTAGTATAAACTTACTAATCAATCAAAAACGGATCTACAATTTCAATAAGAGATGAAACCCTTTGCGATTATAGCAAAACGGGGCTCATCACTGTTTTGGTCTGCCACTTTTGTTTACCCGTAGACTATCACAACATAAAATTAATAAATCTCTAGCAAAGTAGACAATCAGAATGCAGGATGAGTGTTAGCTCGTTGGTAAGTTTATGTGCTATGAAATGGTTTTCAAATCTTGAACATTGGCAGAAGTAAAACAATGTGGGTAATGTTTCTAGAGTATGACTTTCATCATAGCTACATCAGTACAAAAATAAACTTTAACTTGCATTGATTTTAATAACTTATCCATTAATGAAACTATTTGTAAATAGATATCTGAACAGACATAACTATAATGCTACTGAAAAAAAAAGCAAAACAGTTACTGTTCATCAGCAGGATGCCCAAATTGTGTGCAATTCTACAATTGGTTTCGGCTCCATTAAATAATCGTAATTAACTGTTATAATGTCACGTGCCATTTTGTTTGCTTCAGTACAGCGAATGTTAGAAAAACTAACTAAAAAACATACTTTTTCAAGTAAAAAAATAGTTTTAACCTTATAGAATAGTTTCTATATAAAAAATAAGTACTTTTCTTGTACCAATTCGAGTTTGAATTCTGTGCTGTAAATCAAGAGACGAGATATAAGCACACCTTGCTATTTTCGCTCAAATCGCTTTTGAAGTTTAAAAACAAAATTACGTCACAGAAACAAAAAACTTAATACCTTGAATGCATAATGAGCTAGCCAGTCATCAGCTCAAAACCTGTAAATTTAGGCTGCAATATCTCAAAGTCTTTGAAACTTCCTGAGTTTAATTCTTTTGAATTGGTATTTTAAGAAATGCAAAGACATTTATTACTTCATAGGCACTTTAAGACAACTCGACAATATTTTATGTTGAAGTGTAAATAGCAGCTATTGAATCTTGACATAAGCATAAATCAACACACCTGGGATGATTGTCCCTGTCATGGCGTTCACGCTGTCGCTCTCTGTATCTTTCTTTCTCTCGTTCTCTCTGTCTACTGAAATTTTCATAATCCCTCAGCTCCTTATCATAATCATCACTTTCATATCCATCATATGGCCCACGATGTCGAGGATGTCCCCCCTGACGATGATAACTTCCACCATCTCGATATTCATAATCCGGGGGTCCATGCCACTGCCTATAACCTGAATACCTAGCATCACCACGCATTCCCCTCCCTCCACGGTGGCCACCTCTTCGATCATAGAACCCACCTCGTCCTCTGGGCCGCGAGTCATGAGGTGGATTCTCATAATAGCGTCTCCGGTCATCTTGGCCTAATCTTTGAAGTTCATCAAAAAATAACTGCCGACTATCACGACTTACAAACTCAACCTAAAAGCGAAAAATAATGACTGAGAGTTATTATTCGTCTAGGTAACTGAAAAATACATTTTTGAAGGGGAAAAAATGGGAAACTAGACAGAATGCCAGGTTAACAGTATTTATATTGAAATTAACAGTCAAAATAATAAAAAAAACATCCACATCATAATTGACAAAATCATAACTATCTTAAACAGTTATAACTGTCTTAAAAAGTCATTATCATTATAAAAAATACTATTATCATCAACTCTCCATCAAAACCACCATTATCATTTTAAAACGACAAAATTTCCATAACTATCATCATCATCATCACCATCACTCAACTCCCCATCAAGACCATCAAAATAACCATTATAATCAGCTACATGACCACCATTATAATTATCATTATCATGAAAATAATCATCACATTGTTAATCTACTGCTTGCTAGATATAAGAAAACTTAGCTTCTTGCAAAGGGCTACATTGTTAGCTCTAAAGATAACACACTGATCATTTTATAACCAGTATTTATTACAATACAAGAAAAACTTATTGTACTAACCCGAACTCTTCGCCCATAAAGGGGTCTTCCTTTCATGTCTCCCTGGGCTACACCAGCCGACTCTACACTATCAAAGCTAATGAGGGCTTGTCCTCGTAGCCGATTAATAACGACTCTTGTCACATGTCCATAGCGGTGAAAGTGCCTCTCCAATTGTTGTTCACTCAGACTTGCTGTCACACCACCCACCCATATTGTGTTGATAGGACTCACTTTGCCAAACCCAACCTGAAAATTATGAACACAGACTTTCCAAATCATAGAAAAAATGGAAATATGCAACAACGTGAAACTCTTAACATCTGACCAATTGCACAAATTATGTAAAAGCACAAACACCTTTCTTTAAACATGGCACTTAAAATAATGAGAAAATTAATTAATGCTAATAATTATTATATAAATAACAATTTTTCAAACTTCATTTGTCAATCTGCTTAAATTACTGATTGCTATTTCAATTTTCTCCATGTTTCTAAGTATAACTATTACATTCTCAATAATTTCAGTTGGATTTTAAACAAGCAATAGCAGTTTTAAGTGAGACGTTAAATTAACTCTACAATTATCAAATTTTGTCATTGCAAAGAAATACTATTCAAACACATCAAACTAAAGCAAATCACACATTAAACAGGTGATAAAATAGTTTAATTGGTAATAATGTTAAAAATAACTTTATATATATATGGTGTTTCAAGTGTTATACCTGAGATAAAATCTGTTCAACAGTGACACAGATCTTTTGGACTACGGTAACAGTTTCTTTAGCACACTGCAGTTGCTTCAAAAGGAATGGAACTCCTTTGGCATATCAGAAAGTGTGCAGCATACACACAAAAACGTAACTTTCAAAGAAGATTGCTCACCTTAACTTTATTGCGCCCAACATATTCTCGATCCATTCTCCTTCTGGCTTGAATAGCACAATGGAGGTCAGCAAACTGAAGAAAAGCATATGGATTGTTTCCTGCCGTTTTCTTGATGTCAATATCCTATTAAAACCATATGGAAACACTTTAAATCAATGACCAGGATGCAGCTATCCATTTTAAGTTAACCATAACAATTGGAAAGAAGAACCATATTAGCAAACTTAAAACAGCATGAAATGGAGTTAAAGAAATTTGGATTGAAACGGGGAAAGACACAACTAATGGCAAAAAATAACCTCTGAGCAGACTTGTTCAATACTTAAGGAATTGAAAAAAGCTTACACTGTTTTGCCCACTCAGACTAAAAATAATGTTAAAACTGAAAATTAATTTGAGTGGTGATCACCCTACTTGATGCTTAGTCAGGTATTGAATTACTGCTCACTGGGTGAATTCAAATCAGTTTTACTAACCACTATCTCTCCATATCTTTCAAAAGCTTCCTTAAGATCTCCATAAGTAGTTGTCTTTTCAATATTTCCAACAAATAACGTTCGAGTAGCAGCTGGATCATATTCATCTTCGACAGCCATTAAGTTCCCTCTATTATTGCGAGGAGGATAGTCGCCTTCATATCGGTCATCTGAAATTGAATTTAAAGTAGTTCAAATAAAATACAAGAGTTTATATAATGTTAGATCTGGAATTACTGAATCTGTCAAGAGTACAGTAGACGAAGAGAAAAAATCAAGGACATTTTTAAGTGTTAATTTAAATACCTTTCTAAAATTGGCACAATGGTGTTTAAATTTTTTCAATATCATATTTAAATTTTGAGATATTCAAGTTAGTATCACCATACAGTTAACATTTCGGTCAGGGAGAGAGATGTGATATAATGTGGAATCACCAGTTCAGAATTGCAATTAGTTTATAGAACATCCAATTAGATGACATCATAAGTTTTGCTCCCTTCCAGTTTTAGGAAAGCTTTTTTGACTAACACATAGGGTACATGTGCATGCTAGGTGGGGTGACGAGAGGTACCCATAGGGTACATGTGCATGCTAGGTGGGGTGACGAGTGGTGTACCCACAGGGTACATGTGCATGCTAGGTGGGGTGACGAGAGGTACCCATAGGGTACATGTGCATGCTAAGTGGTGTGACGAGAGGTACCCATAGGGTACATGTGCATGCTAGGTAGGGTGACGAGAGGTACCCATAGGGTACATGTGCATGCTAGGCTAGGTGCTTGCAGTGCAGATTGTTGTTTAACTACAGAGGCGATTACTAGCAGTTTAGTCTGGCTGTAACCCAGACTTGATTTGGTTTGTTTCGAAAATGATTAAACAATTTACTGAATAGTTGTTTTGTTAATAGAACTGCTTGTCCCATTTTGATAAGGAAGATTCTTACTAAAACAGAAGATATGACGTGTAATGACATGTAGAGTACTGAAGCGAGCTGAAACGTAGAAATTTCTGGTCTCAATAAACTTTTCTGTTAATTGGGTTGATAAACATTTATTTTTAAATATTTAAACCTGTGCAATAAATTCTTTGCTGTTGTTGTTGTTGTGTGAAACAGTTTGTTGTAGTTCAGTTAATTTTTTAGGTCCTAGTAGCACTAATTTAGCTGTTTTGTGATTCTTAACTTTCGAACATGAAATGATAAGATATACACATACTAATCTAAAAATATTCAGTAAGTCACAGTAAAATACAAACTGATAGCAATCCTAGTGAAGATGGGCATTTAAGCAAAAGGAGAATAATTTCAATCCAAGGAAGACTGCATCGACATGGGGTTAAAATGAACTAGGATGTTTATTATATCAAAATAACTGAGAAAGATTCATTCTTTCTTTCCACACCACAATTGCACGAAGTATTAAATATAAAAGCTCGTCTTCCATTTAATCTCGGCAAGCTTTGAAAGCAGTGAGAAAATACACAAGCTAATCTGGCAAGGTTTACATGCTCACCAAGCCAAGTATAGTCCAAAACCGGATATGAGTATGTCGAAGGCCTTGTGCATAATGACATGAAAAAAGAGACAGCAATTCAATTGTTCTACTGTAAATCCTGGTGAACAGTATGAAAAATTGGCAAGAAATAGGCTTGCTCTTTGAGTAACTCAGATTTTTAGTTTATATTGAAAACCTGAAAATGAACTAGAATTTTGGAGAGAATATTATTTATGAGCAGATATAACACACAAGCACATTTCTTAACAACATGTATATTAACCTTACTTCAGTCCCAGTAAGTTATCAATACCACAGTTCTCCTTACATAACACATAAAACATGTGGCATACTGTAATGAGAAAATTTGGTCAAGCAAAGTAAACTACTTAAAATAAAATTCTCAAAGTTATTCAGTGAAAAGTATGGGCTAAGTTGGGAGAATTTGACAGTACAACTGAGACTGAAAGGGTTAATTAGACTCCACAGTTCACCAAACTAGAAGCAACTTACAATAGCTGTCATACTGTTTGTACTGCTTTGGTGGGCTTTCTGTTGATAAACAAAATTTTAGTCAAAACAGAGTGGTCTTCCCTTTAATAAATCTGACAAATTATGTACTCATCCACTAGAATAAGAATTCTAGTATAGACAATAACTAGAAAAATAACTAGCGGTAAACTAGTTTTACCTGTGTTGATGTTTCTATAGAAACAATTTAGTAATGAAAATGTAAATTCTAAACCGTAAAAAAGAGAATACTGACATTTCGGACATTAGTCCTTCGTCAGAGTAAAGGCGAAAAACTAATGTCCAAAACGTCAGTAAGTATTATCTTTTTTACGGTGTAGAATTTACATTTTCATTATTTCACAATAAATAGCCCTAGATGGTTTGATAAGTTTAACTAGTATTAATTGCCCCAACTGGTCCTTTTATGAAAATTAGATCTATAGAAAAACATAAAACATAAATTATGGCAACCATTTCACTATTGTTTTCATTCAAATTAGCCTTACTAGTCTCATGTTCAAGTGGGAAATTCAAAAGAATATCTTACCTCAAAAAAGGCTAACTAGTGAGAATAATAAAAATAAAGACAAAAGGGTACTTAAATGGTTTCCATGAATGAAATAAATCTATGCCTGCCTAATACGAACTCAAGAACATACTTGCTTTACGGGATTCTTATTTTGTTTAAAAAAAACTTTGCCAAAGAAATTCAACTTCTTCCAAGCATTTCCTTTTCACAAATATATGTTTCCACTTAACCAAATCTCTTTACAATCTTTACATCCATACCATGCCACAGTGAAATATTCATTTCTGATCCTAAAAACATTTTCCCATGACAGGCATCCATTCCTCTATCAGCATCTTCAGCCCTGAAAATTAACAACAAAGTAATCAGTACTTATTATATACTAAAGACTTTGTCACATACTTTTGGTAGACTGCCTCATCATGAATAATACAATATTGAAGTGATCCCCTGGTTAGCCTAGTTGGTAACTTAGGTGAAAGTCTATTGAGAGAAAGAGGATTGAGTTTGTTTCCCATCTGGACCAGCACTCCGGATTTTGAAGAGAGGGTACCGTCTTTGCTTTAACATCTTCTCAGATAAGGACAACAAACTATAGGCACTCTGGGTACATTATTTCTGAAGAGGACCACGTCACATAACATGAATCCAACTTGCTATTCTTTTTCAAAGCCTGCTTCCTAGTTCAAGCTATTTTTCAACCTGTCCTAAATTCCTAATTCAGAAAATTTATCTGGCACTAAATATTTTTCTAAGCACATCAATGGCGTCTTTAGACTCACCTCTTAAAATAAATGACAGCATATCTGTTGTTGCCTTGGCCATGAATGAAGATCCGACTAACTTCTCCATATTTCTTAAATTCATGAAACAATCCTTCTTTAATACTGGCATCTACAATAGGAAGAAAATATATTGACAACATAATATTTTACTTCTACTTTTTTTTGTCAGACTTGAATTCAGAAAAACTATTCTGCATAAGATAAAATTAGGTTGGCAATCAATAAAATCACCAGATAAGAAACTTGCAAAAATAGGAATGTTATCATAAAGTGAAATCTGGCTCATGGTATAGTGCAGCAAACAAATAATCCAAAAGGCATGTTATTTCATAGTTAGTTCTTCTGAAATGACAAGACTATTACAACATTCACATTGGAGAATGAAAAGTGAATTCCATGACTTTTTTAATAATCAAATGTCATTTTCCATGACCCAGAAATATCAAGAAACTAAAGAATCCACTCCAAAAAAACGGGATCCTCACACTTTAATTCAACTTTAAAAGTCAATTACATCTTCTGGACACTGAAAGACAGTGTAATGTTCTTGTATTTAAATCAAAACACTAAAATTGTTAATACAATGTGTGACGTACACGTGATACTGGTGAGTTGTCTCAGCACAGTTGCGCTCAATTATATTAATATTTTATTCACCAAAAACCACAGCTCAAGGAAAAAAAATTAAATTCCATGACTTTTCCATGACCTTTGCCATTTTCCCCAAATTCCATGAGTTTTCCAACCCTGGAAAATGCATTTTAATATTCCATAACTTTTCATGACTGTTCTTTGCTGCATTGTTATTAAATACATTCAAACAAAATAACTAGATTATTCATATTTTTAATATTGAAATGAATTCAATTTATTACATACAAAATATCAAATATAAACAAGGGTTTTCAAGTTACAATACCACTGTTAGGAAATGAAATGTTAGTATGGCAATAAAACTTTTATTAACATTGAAATTACTTTTTTAAAACATTACTTCAAATCATTGAGAGTTAAATAATGTTAAGTTGATAAATTATCAAAAAACTGGATAATTTTAAAGTTTACCAGTTGAAGATTATCAAGTTATGAATGTTGATTGTTGTTTATTATTAGATTATGTGCTCAGAAAAACAATTTGAGATCAATGAATGAGTTAGAAAAAGGTGCAAATTTAAGTCAAGCTTGCAGACTCACAATTTTGAAAGGAGGAACTGTTGTGACGTTCATTTGACCCTGAAAATTGAAGTATACTTGAGCAAGTCAAAGAAGTTTACAGCAAATTACTAGGGCAAGATATTTAACCAAGTCATTGATATCAGTAAGATATCATTAAGAACTTAGACAGCCTCTTGATGAATATTTAAACAGCTTTTATATGATTATTTACATTTAAACATACTTTAAATGAACTACCATAATTACTGTATCAAAAATGACTTACAGTACTGCCAATTAATAAATTATGATTTTTTAAGTTGTTATTGTAAATTTGGAAATAGCACAATTATTAAGTGTTTATGTGAGGCAAGCTAAGTTAATTTGGCTTTGAATATAAGCTAAATAAGCTGCAATTATTATAGAAAAGAAAGAAGGTAACTCATATATTGTGATGATGATGATGGTTGGGGTGATGATGGTGATGGTGGTGATGATGGTGGTGGTGGTGATGAATGATGATGATGGTGATGATGATGGTGATGATTGATGGTGGTGGTGATGATGATGGTGCTGCTGATGATGATGGTGGTGATGATGATGATGATGATGATGATGGTGGTGATGATGATGGTGGTGATGATGATGATGATGGTGATGATGATGGTGATGATGATGATGATGGTGATGATGATGGTGGTGATGATGATGGTGGTGATGATGATGATGATGGTGATGATGATGATGATGGTGGTGATGATGATGGTGGTGGTGATGATGATGATGATGATGATGATGGTGGTGATGATGATGATGATGATGATGGTGGTCATGGTGATGATGATGATGATGATGATGGTGGTGATGATGATGATGATGATGATGATGATGATGATGGTGATGATGATGATGGTGGTGATGAATGATGATGATGGTGGTCATGGTGATGATGATGGTGGTCATGATGGTGGTGGTGATGATGATGATGATGGTGATGATGATGGTGATGATGATGATGATGATGATGGTGGTGATGAATGATGATGATGGTTTCTTTTTTTTTGTCCTTCACATTCACTTAATTCTTGGTTATCATAACAATGTAAAGAGAGATAACATAAAGAGAATGTTGCCTGAAAAGGACAACAATAAATTTGCAGCTGTCAATGGGGATTGGTCTCAAACTCAGTACAGCGAACAAGCACAGTGTATTTCCAATTGATGTGTAAAGGAGAGACTTTTCATCCACTATAATTATAAAGTTTTATGGATATCAAAATGAAAATAACATTTGAATTTCCATAACAGATAGCGAAGTAAAAAGTCAGTGTCAAGCTTTAAATCTCAGAAAAGAGTTGACAATATTAGAAAGTTATCACAAGGAAATTATCAAATGAAATTGAAAGTTTAAAGCAAATTCTTAAAATCCAGTGAGAAATTTTTTAAAAAAACAACAAAGTTTCAGTGAGAACACAATGCCATTCATTGACAGTGTTCTTAGCAGAAACTGTAATCCTTAACACCTGTCACAGGTAAGTGTTACAACTGTCAAAGTGCTTCAACCAATAGTGATCTATTCATTTATCAAATGGAAAGAACGCCCAAGTTAGTATACACAACCTTTGGCCATGTATATTAGTATTATGCCCATAACTACCAGACAGCAACGGTTGTACAGAATTCTATTGAGAGACCTGACTGTAACTGAGAGATTTTAAACAAGCCAAACTCTTCAATGAAGTGCAATGGTAAGTAAGAATAAAATATTTGTAACAGAATACCACTTTTTTCTGTACTTGTCTTAGCTTGTGAGTAACTAGGCTACAAATTTAAAATGGGAACTTACCACTAGACCTCATAGATAAGTTTCTGATGCACAATGCTGTGGCTCTACCAGCATGACCTGACATATGTTCACTTGCTGGATTGACAGGTCGGCTTTCTGCTTCGCTATCATCATCACTGCTGCTTGTTTGACTTGAGGTTCCGGACACACTCTTGCTAGCAGACTGACTCTCACTGTCACTGTCGCTACTGGGAGAAACAGCTAAACTGCGCGAATGAAAATCTTTGGGGATAAAATCAAATATTTTTCAAATTTAACTTTTTCCCATTAAGTGATAATTTGAAAAGTAAATATAAAACTAAATTGAAAGGCATGGAGATGTTCAGAGCTTAAATGTGACTGTCTATGGGAGTTTCTGCATCGACAACTCTCAACCGTTGGCTAAAAGCATTAAAACCATAAATGGGAATCTATTAGGATTTTTTCACATGCTGTTAAAAATATTAAAGATATTGTTCAAAGCATTACAGAAAAAAAACAATTGGAATGCTATCGCTAGCTCTGATAGGAAAGCCCTCAAAGGCATTTACCTATTAATAAAATAATTTGAATCACTTCAAGTTGTTTTACTATGTTACAGGGTTGCTTATTTTTGCCAATTTCCAACTACCAAAAATGTTTTTTGACAAGTAACCAGTGATATCATTGGTCGCCTGCACTTATTACTTTTATAGCTCCAACCCCCAGCATTAATTGGCAAAATTTTGCAGTAAGTCACACTACCAATGATATATTGTTATTATTTAATTTTTTTTTTAAATATGAAAGAAAATACAATATTATAACAAACACTAAATAAATGTCAAAAAGACAGAACCAGCAGTTAATAATTGTATTTAACTTATGATTAACCTGTTTTTCCCATATTATTTCTTCTCATTACGTCTCTTCTGTGATAATTTCTGTTACCATGACTCCCACGATCTGCATATCGAGGTCTTTCTCCACTGATAACCAGCCTTGGGGGACCACCTTCATTATCACTATAACCATCGTCATAGCCTCCTGGCTGTCTGTTGCTATAGTGACTCTCCAATACACTGTTGGAAATGAGTTTTGATGTTAGGACTCCAGTTGTACAAAATCCAAAATTATTATATTCAAAGTTTGAATTAACCAGTTTATTTCAATGAATATCCATTGAAATAAATATAAGCAATTGTAAATCTTATCAAACACCTCATAGAAAAAACATAATCAATGAGTAAATCATGGTGAACTAAAATAATATGCACACTTGATAACAATTATGAATTATTCACTTTCAGTGTTAATGTACTTAAGTAAAATGGTGAAAAACATGCTGTAAGGTTGTAACATTTTAGTAAGTTACTGTTTATTTTTGGTACTAACCTTGTCCAGTCAACCCTACAATCATATTTCATTACTAAGCTCTGCCTCATCTGAGGGTGTCAGTTTTAAAGCACCAGACATCTGCCGAATTTCAAGCCACACAGAATTTTGTTTTGATTAATTCCACTGAGTCTGGTACCACAAAATCCAAATCATTTCCCAAAAAACACATTGATGCTAGAACATATCAGATTTTGTTCTGCCCTAAATGTAAAGGTCACAGATTAGAACATCCTGACACTGACAAAAACCACACATGCTTTATTCCGTAACTGAATATTTCTATATCAAGCTGCCACAAAATAGGTGTATCCATTATTTTTTAAAAAAAAATTCTTCAAAGGTAACAAAGTACTAGCGAACAAGCCACACAAAAAGACCACAATTGAACTCCAATGTTGACTTTCTTGTTTCTACTGTTAACTAATTTAAACTCCTTATCTTGAAAAGGTACTGTCAATTATTATTGTGTTTCCATTTCAGTAAAAACAGACAGAACAATTGTCTGAGCAATTTTTTTACCAATGATAAACTCCACTTTCCTTTGCAGTTTTATCTGTCATATGATGGTAGCCATTCTCAGTACAGAGGGTTGAATGCAATGAAAGCAAATAATCCACTTGAATACACTGATGACTCCAGCTTGAGAACTTGTGTTACTCTTGTTTTCAATGATGTCGACAAATAAATATTTATTTCCATAAGAAAACACATACTTTACTTATTACGTTGAAGTCCATGGTCTGTAAGCTAACAGGAAATTTTACCAAAAATTTCCAGGGTCACAACTTTTCTTGGTTTGATATAGCATCAGCTGAATTTGTTTAGCTGTCAAGTACATTTCAAAATGGTGTCAAACTGTTACTCCTGCTCTTCTCTGTCAATGAATAATGGAATCTTTGATACACAATAATATTTTTGTTATCAAATAAAATGCCTTAACTGGTTTAGCAGTGAAATACTTGAAACTTGCAGATACTTTTAACCAGAACATTAAAACAATTTATATTTATATCAGAGTTTATCAATTATAGATACTTTGTTTAGAGTAAGAGATCCAAACTTTATTAAAGTTGTAAAATACTTGACAATTTGGTTACCTGAATAAAGAAAAAACTTCTTACTTGATCCACTTAATATAGACTGAAAACCATTTCATGAAAATACCTATTTCTCTGTTAACATCAAAAGAAATATTTAACTCTAAACCTTAGAACATAACGCTAAAACTCTGAAGAAATATAGTTTTAAATAACTGAGCAATGATCAGTACCAAATTTGATGTTAATTGTACCGTTAGCAAAACTGGAGAATAGTTTAAATGTTTCATTTTAACAATAACTCTAAAAAGGTTTAACGGGTGAGATTATTTCATTTAATCCTTCAAAAACATTAGTTCTTTTCAACAATTGCATGAAGAGTAATAGAAATTTTAAAAATCTTTAGCAGGTATTTCTAAATCTGTTATTGAAAAATATTGCTTCATCAGTTGAAAAATTCTTTAAAATTAACAGCGATTTTTTGTTTGCTTTAATTTCATAGATTTTACAACCCTATTTTTCTCTTTTTTGAAAATGACCTGGGGAACTGTATATATACACCAATATAGAAATTTTACCATAATTTGTAATTTTGAAGACTGCCATGTCCTCTTCAAAAAATTCTGTAGCTGATACCCCTGAAGAGTGCAGTTTAACTGTACTTGAAGCAAGCCATGTCTTTAACTGCAACTCCTGTAATCAGCAGCACAAGTTGCACACGATGAAATAATCCACATCACGTTCAGTTAGATACTTTATTAGAGAAACGTCGATCTTTTTTCCTGTAAACCATAACTTGTCTGAATGGCGAACAAAATATGCTGATTATCTACAATCCACACTCCACAATGATGATCCATGTTACTTTGATGATCAATAATAATGAATCCAGATAATAGTCGAATGATTTCACTCAACACACCAACCATATGGGCACTATTCCATGGAGAAAATACCAACCTTAACATCTTGAAATATATCAAGTATAAAAAAAACAGCATATAAAGCCACACTCCACGAAAAAGAATTTTGGCATTTAATTTCTTACACGAGAAGCACTTTGGCCACGTTTTCATAAGAATGTCGACTGGAAGCTTGTGAATAATTGCAAGTCGCTTTTCAAGACAGCAAGCCACAGAAATTAATATCATACCATGCACAATTGACCCTACCAGATAACTTACCCTTCTGGCCTTCTATCGTACCGTCTACGAGCCGGCGACCCTGGCTGGGGGGGAGGAGCACGTACTCTCGTATCACCAGGACTATTTTGGTCAATTCTCGACTCGCCCCTGAGGTCTCCGTGAATACGAGCCATAGTCATAGAAGACGAATTTCCCGAAGGTTCGTTGTAATCGGTTCTTAACTCGCGATCACCAATGCGATTTACACTTTCATGGGCTTTTGTAGCACTGCGAATGTCCACAAAATCTACAAAAGCAGCTCTTCCACCCTCCATATTCCGCCTTGGCAAGATTTTGACACTTTCGACTCTCCCATATCTGTTAAAAAAAGACATGGAATCGATTAATTGATGACGTATAACTTAGAGATTCCGGATTTTCAAGACAGCTGCCATCGCTGTCCCGAAACCAGCCAAACCAAAAAACAACATTTTGTTTTTAAATATCTATCCTTCAACATATTAAATTCCTTTGCACATTCCTGTTTTAAATCATACTTTGTGTTTTAAGTGCCAGAGTATCTTGTAAAACGGAGAACATTCGAAAAAAGTGTATACTGCCTTACATCTACTGTAACGATTGATAATTATTTGGTTTCAAATTTATCAAACTTAATTACTACCAACCAAAACAAGATGCGTGTTGTTCAGTAATCCGCAAATGCCGCACACTACAAAAAGTTATCGGGAAAAACACTCCTATAAATTATCATTAAAACCAGCAAAAACGCGCGCTCAAAAGAACTAAACAATCAAACATGGTAGACTACAACAGACGCGAAACAAATAATTCATCGCACACAAGTAGCTGGAAACCATGTTTAATTTAAATTTAATTTAAAAGTCTCAGTACATTATAAAATAATAAAAATAATGAATTCTAATGTAAAAACTCTTTAATTGACTGAAAACTATACTTGCCTTTCAAAGTGTTCTACAATTTTCTCATTTCGTATCGTCTCGGGCAAATTGCCCACCCACAAATGGCGCGTTTCTCGCACCATCACCAAACCTGTGTACGAATGAGTAACATAGATTCCGTTGTTGTAGTTGTTGACTTACAAATCGTATAGAAATTTTCTAAAAGAACTATGAATCCAGCTTTCCAAAGTCGAAAACTTGTAACCAAACTCAACCAGCAAAACTACACGCACCCTTAGGAATCCTGGGAACATTTTACAAAGTTTAACGTAAGAACGACTCTGATTGGCTTACAAGCTGGCAATGAGAAAAATCTTGAAGTAGACACTGGTGGCGAACCAATAAGAAAGCGCGTAATAATGATCGTCAGGCTCTGGCTCAAGAGCTCAAACGCCGGCGTTGTCACAAAAAAGTTGAAAGTGTGAGCAGTAGAAGTGTCCTTATCATCTGTTTCAAGGTAAAGACAAACTTCATGTGATAGCTTTTACTTTGCTAATCAAAGTTTTACTATCAGAGAATTACAGATCTTTTTTTAACGTTTCTGCTTGGTTACATTTTATCTAAAAAACTTTGGTTCTTAAATTTATAACTTGTACTGATTTTGAAAAAGGTAATTATTGCATTAAATCAAGATAAAGTTGTAAACAAGTTTTTGAATATGTTTTTTTAGGATGATTTTTTCTATTTTCTCTTTGAGCCACAAACAACTATTTTTCAATGTTCTACAAACTCGCAAGTATCCTGTCGATATAATGATCACGTGAACAGCTATCAGTAGTGAGGTACCAAATAGATCTGTTGAATTATATATTCTGACTTCTAGAGACGGTACTGGCAGGTTAAAACTCCATGCCAAGAATCGCTATGTGAAAGAAAAAGTGTTTTTCTATTGTTTTATTCTGAACAGCCTTGAATAGCAATTTTAACTGCATTGAAATGGATCGTGCAGCTTGTCATGTTTCGCTTACTTTATTTGAATATTCTTGTTTGCATTATTTTTTATACAGTTTTAAGATTGGTTTTGAAATACAATTGTTCACACAATGTTGATTTTTTCAAATTCATACCTCTCAAAAAATAAACGAAAAGTATAATTTTCGTGATAATTTCCATACTAGAACGTATTGAGTCCAGTTGGGATAATGATTAGATAAATTGAACAAGTAAGAGTTTTATGCAAAAGTTGTATGGATACAATGTTTTAGTAATTCCCCAATGCGGAATTAATTGTATCCTCTAAACAATTATTGCAAATTTCAATGCAATCCTGAAGACAAGGAATTATTACAAGTTAATGTTTTATGTTGAATTGAAACTGATTTTTTTAGCAGTAGAAGTAGACTTATAATTAATATAATATTATTTTGTATGGTTGAAAAAAAAATCATTATTATGAATCTAGTTGGGCAGTAAATATAAACTTAAACAAAATAACAATATTGATCATTTTGGGCTTTCTCTGAAGGCCATCAACAGCAATTGACACTGGTATAATGAATAGTTAATTAATGATGTAAGTTATAGCTTAAATAATTTTGCTCAGAAGAATGTATTAAAATTTAATATAAACTTGCTGGAATTGTTTTTGGAAGGATGCAAAAACCAGCAGATTGGCTATATGCACTCCAAACTCTGTAATGCAATAATAATTATAGATCTGCAATAGTAAACCTATTTCAGGGGAAAGAATAACTCAAGTAAATATGTTTTCTACCTGTCCAATTATTCATTCTCTCTTCAGTTTAGCATATTAAATAATCATGGCATGGAAGTGCAATTCTAAGATTACAAGATCTCTAGTTTGATCCCAGCTCTGCTGAGGTTTGAATATTTGTGTGATCTTCTTTTCTGCCTAAGCTAATTCAGGTATGTAAATGACTACCAGCATCTCCTGGGAGTTATCCTGTGATGGATTTGTGTCCCATACAGGGAAAGACAACTTCTTTTCATTTAATGCTACACCTGAGATACGAGCCAGCCCCATGGGTCACTCAAAATATATATTTATTATAAAATTACAACTCAATATTTTAATATCCTTTATAAAATGATAAGTCTCTATGAGTCTTTATCAAAATCAAAATAAGAAACAAGCAAACTGAAGGTCATTTAGGTGTAGAGAAATGTTCATTTAAAAATTCTAGTTCAATTTTAAAAATAATATATAATTAATCATTTTTAAAATGTTAGCTTGAAAAATAGTTTAAAATATATTTATTAACTACAGTTAATTTAATTTGAAATGTCAGAATTAAACATCTATATGTACATATATGTACAACTGCTGTAATTTCAGTTTACAAGCTCAAAATGTTGGTCTCATCATGTTAATCATGCTATAAACAGGTTATGTTGGTGTGTTAAATCAGGGAGTGTTGTCATAGCAACAATCCGTGATCTCCTGGCCCAACATTCTGCAAGAGATGCTGGTACAATGTGTAAGATGTGTTGGTCAGAGAGGTTTATTCTGCAGCTCTAAAAGCATTCATTCACTCTTATCCCAGAGAATTGCCTTCATCTCCCATGCAGCCAGAGGTGAATGACTTGGAAACGTTTGCTTTGCATAAATAGAGAAAGTATTTATAGTCAATATACAACAAGAATTCATCAATAGGATAAAAATTTTGTCCATAAATTGCCCAAAACTTTTGAGTGTAATTTTACATGCAAATAGAATACTTACAGGGTCAGTATTTTGAGAATCTTAGTCTGTAATTTAAGCAGCTTAGATTTTGCTAGTAGATATTAATAATAATTTTTATTCATTATTAAATTTATGCCTTTGATGAATATCTAGACGGTACGCAAACCACAAGTGTGTGGTTTCTTTCCACACCCTCAAACAATATTGAGAGAATGGCTTCTGAAAGAAGATGTAAAGGGCAGATATTACAGCAGATGTAGCACCTCTGATTTTAAGACCCTGAATATTGGTTCGGCTTGGAGTCAAACCTGGCCAAGCCTAGTACATGATAAACTAGCACATTTCCATTTGAACTAACCTGCAGGCAGTGATATATCTTTAAACAAATGATTACAAGTCTAAGGAATATACATTTGATCATGAGTAAAAGATTGCTATAAACTGCACCAGACTTTTTATTACTAAAAGACATTTCATTTGCCCATATTGTTTTCAGAGAAAATGGCCTGCTCCAAAGTTCATGCTAGAGAAATATTTGACAGTCGTGGTAACCCTACTGTTGAAGTAGAGATAACCACAGAAAAAGGTAAACATAATTTCTTTGATTTGATTTTTACTAACTAGCGAAAAAAGCTGGGTAAGTTTGTTCATTATACAATATATATGTTCTTATGTCCTCTTCTTCTTTGCCAAGATTATTATTTAATGATGGATAGAAGGAGGACCGAAGACCCAATGGAGATGCTGGGATTAAAAGAAACAGTGGTTCAGATGGCAAAGGCGAATGGAGTGAAATGGTACAGGCATGTGTTAAGGAGGGATGATGGGCATGTTTTGAAGAAGGCATTGGAGTTTGAAGTGAAGGGAAAGAGGAAGTGAGGACGACTGAGGAAGACATGGAGATCACAGGTGGAGAAGTAGAGTAGGAATGTTGGTTTGAAGATGGAGGATGCAGTGAATTGAGTGAGATGGAGAGTGGGAGTGGGAGCAATTGCTGGTAGAGTGGGGTAAATCCAGACACCCTCTTTTACTGGGATAAAACCGGATTAAAACTGGATTGATGATGATGATGATGATGATTTACTCTGTTGTTTTCAGAATCTTGAAATTTGATCGAGTGTACACGTGTATGTGACATTATGAATGTGCATTCTAAAATTACTTGAAGTGCAGACAAATTTTTCCTTCAAAAACTAGTTAACTAATCAAATAAACATTTGTAAATAGATTTATTATTTGTTTGACAACTAATTAAAACAAATTAAGAAAAGAAAAATATCAGTTGTATTTACTTTATTTTGCTTTGTTCGCTTCAGTGACTGGATTTGTTGTTTTTACTGAAGTTTCTAAAAATTAATGACCTTGAATTTTGGGGTGCACATTATACACGGGTAAGTTTGTTTGTAATTTGTTTTGTAGGCATATTCAGAGCGGCTGTACCTTCAGGTGCTTCAACAGGGATATATGAAGCTCTTGAGCTCAGAGACAAAGATCCAGATGTGTTCTTAGGGAAAGGTAAAAGGATGTTGTTGTCCAGTAGCCAACGTGTATGTATTTTAATTTATAACATAACTGGCAAACCGTGTTCTCCCCTCATATGCAGTGTTCTCCCCAGAATTTTTCACCAGAGCAGTGGCTCATTAATATTCTTGAATATATACTAATTAATATTCATGAATGTTATGACTTAACACTGCTACAAAAATGTTAATTGAAGTATTTACGAGATTATTTCACTATTGTTTACACTATTTTATAAAATAATATTCAATACTTCCATTTGATCGCTTCTCCATGTCTGCTTTGTTATAACAGTGATAGAATATGCTTCTCGTGCGTGAAATGCATGCTGCGCTGTCATCTGGTGCCATAGTTACTTTTGTTCCTGAACATTACAAAAGATTGTGTATGGAATTCAAGATGGCGGACGTTTGCAAGAAAGACACAAGTTGAGCAAATTTCAAGCTTAAAACTCTATTTTTCAATTTAAGTTTCTTGATAGAGTTTTTATTTATATCAAAATAAATTATTCATAATTGACCGAAGAGCAGAGCGCCGCGGTCTGGGGAGAACACTAAATTACATGTGGTCATAGCAGAACACTCGCACTGGCAATCACAATTTTAAATAGAATATATACAGTGCTCAAAATTTTAAAAAAAATCCAGGTTGTCCCTACTTCAAAAGTCGGGCAACCAAAGCCGTGAATTTGGTTGCCCTGATGAATCATTGGTTGCCTGGTAGAAAACCCACACATTTAAGACTGTGCACTACTCAAAAAATATTCATTTTTGTCTTCTTAGTACATTTAATTGTACATGTTAACTTTGCCTTTACTTTGTACAGCACAAAATCAGCGTGGCTTGAACCAAACTGGCATTTTACTCTTAGTTTGTTAAGGATAGTGTAGAGCTTGAGATTTAATCAAATGGCGGTCAAGCTTTGTTGAAAATATCAGAAGAAACTCACATGTTTTATATTTTCAATTATACGAAAATGTGTACAGTACAAATATATCAACTAAAACTATGTGGAAGAACAACGTCGGAAAACGTGTTCGATCATGTGATTACGTCACGTGGTTATAGTTCATCATTACTAGACTTATATGAAGTTCCAACAAGCTTGAACTAATCCCATAGTTCTTAGTGTGCTGCAATGGTTTTCGCAGAAGTCTGGGCTTAAGTTTTGGTATATTCAAAAAAGCATATTTGATCTTGATCGTCTCCAGTCAAGAAACTCAGTGAAAATTTGTCTCCTACATTTTCATACCTGAAATGTTTTATAAAATTTACAGATATCCAAAACACAGGAAAACACTTATCTGAGGCAAATTATTATTAACTTCACAGTACCGGACATTGACAAAACATAATCGTTGCATAGGTCAGGTGCTATTTATGGTTCATTTATTTTCTATTTAACCCTTTAACTCCTAAACCGGCCAAAACCAGCCCTAACATATGGTTACCGAGTTAAAGAGTTAAATCTTTCATTCGACTTTGGTTTTAAATCAAACTTTAGTAGTTTCTTTAAGTTTGGAAAGCCAGTGATGCACGAATAAACTGTCATTTCTGCAGAAAGTCATTAGTTGAAGTGCAAAAATTGAAAAAAATACTGTTTTGCGTCATTTTTGGAACGGAAAAATCAACGATGTTTGGCCATGGATTTTTTGAAGAAATTTTCATTCCCAGCAAAGGAAACAACTTTCACAACAAAATGCATACCTATTACTGAGATATAGTGAAGTTTTTTAGCATTTTTTCAGTTTACGGATCAAGCTACAGCCGTTTCTTTGTGCCATTCTTGCCCCAATGTGTTTCCCGCCATTTGCTCAACCCAAATGCATTCTGGGAAACATGAAAATTTTGACAAGGACAGACAGTATTTCCTACAGTAATCTTTTTTTTATTAAGTGTAAAGCCTCCATGGAGTTCTGCCAAAATTTTATGCCGGTAGTGTTCTTTAGTCATCAAAACTTCAAAAAAATGCATTGGCAGCTCAGTGAATTGCCTTTCTTCGAGCTTCAAAGCCAACTTCTTTTGGGGCCTGTGGAAACCCACTGAGTGGGAATATGCCGTAAAAATCACTAAAAAGTGTGACACCTCAATGGTTTCTTTCAGCAAGTAAGCTCAAATGCTACCTTCAAGCTTCATGATGCTATCCAGCAGTGAAGAGACACAAAAAAGGCTCGAAAATGAGCAAAAATCCACTTTTAACAGCTGCTACAGCAGCGACAAGACATATCAACGACACCATCACCTCATAAACTGAAAACATGATCCCTGGGGACTACACAACGTGGGATATTTCCATGGCAATGCCTAATATGGATTAGAGAAAGCCAACTGATTGTTTTCATACAAAAAAATCGTTCAAAATTGCAAAACCTCCCAGGAGTCAAAGGGTTAAACCCGTGAAATAGTTACTGGGACGCAAAAGAATGTGCAAGATAAAATTACCAGGAAATGTATAATTCTTTTCTTGTTTCACAGAAGAGTGTATCACATTCTTTGCGTAACCAAGGCT
The DNA here is from genome assembly GCA_028564885.2 of Zoanthus sanctaehelenae. Classification (NCBI taxonomy): domain Eukaryota; kingdom Metazoa; phylum Cnidaria; class Anthozoa; order Zoantharia; family Zoanthidae; genus Zoanthus; species Zoanthus sanctaehelenae. The sequence goes on along the minus strand of JAOTRI020108172.1, from coordinate 1,015 downwards.
AATTATTGTCAAAACTGAATTAAATTTTCAGACTTGTAATTTCTGATCTTTGCATCTAGCAGAGTTTGGATTGAGTCTGTCGACCTCATGTAACAGTGATTTGTGTCTGACAAATCAAGTTTTGTACCGAACAATTAAATTCAATAGTAATTTATCATCGTTATAATCAAATGAATAACTGTAAACCAAGTTATTTACTCAAAGCAAGCTATTACTGACAAGTTACTTATTCACATTCTTTTTGGTTCAAAAGCGTTTAGATCTTGACCTTGTGGTAAGCTAAAAAATTACCCAATATGACTATGTGCACCTAGTGTCTTGAAATTGGGATCATTTGGCCTACTATATAAACAATCATGTAATTTATTCCATTCAAATCCATATATGTATGTATACATATGGGGACTACTAGGTTTCCTCCTCTGGTTTTGGCCTCTGGACCAACACCTTGCGCGGGCAATTAATATCAAATTAACATATAGTTAGTATTTTGTTCCGTTTATTTACTACTTTTACTATTAACAGAAAAGCCATAGTAGTAGTAACCTGTATAAATATAGCAAATGCAATAGGCCATTTTACAGTTCCTGAAAGGTAATCAAGCTTCTACATGAAACTGAGGCTTAGGGTGACCTGACACATTGAGAGATGTGAAAGTCTTTCTTATGATAACTATTTCATCTTCTCTAACTGTGTCAGGGTACCCTAAGCCTCAGCTTCATGTAGAATCTTGGTTACCTTTCAGGAACTGTAACATGGTCTGTTAAGCAATTTGATTAGAATGTATATATTATGCTGCTGAAAAAAATATCAATGGATACCAATGTAAGTTATAACAAAAACAGTTACTGTTCTTCAGTAGGATTCCTAAATTGTGTTCAATTCTACAATAATTATTAGTTTTCATCAACATCATCATCAATCCAGTTTTGATATGCTTTTATCCCCGTAAACAAGGGTGGCTGGATTTACCCCACTCTGCCAGCAATCTCTCCCACTCCCACTCTCCATCTCG
>JAOTRI020108162.1:0-13318 GCA_028564885.2 Zoanthus sanctaehelenae | reverse complement strand
CTCTAAAACTTACACATATTGATTCTATCAATGATTACATCACTAGCTTATGTAAGAAGACTTTCACCTCGATTGCCAATGATCCGGCCCATCGCTTGCACAGCATGCTTCCGTCTTCAGGGCCGTCACGTTATAACCTCCGTCGGAAAAGGCGATTCGTGATTCCCAAATGCAAGACAGATTGCTTTAAGAACAGTTTTTTTAGTAAGATCATGTATTAATTATAATGAAACTTAGTTCTTGCGGTGCTGGGCTTTAGTCTAATTGTGAATGAGAACGGCGTTCAAATGTACATATTTTAATAGTTTTAAGCTTTTATTATTACCATCAAATTATTTATTTATTTGTTAGCTCCCCAGGTATGAGTTCTTTAATATGGTGGTTATGTGAAGTGTAATAAGTATTACCTAACTAATGCAGCCATTTATTCTTCCTCGTCTTGATGATGCTGTTACTTAATGACATGTACTGTTATTGTTTCCCAACAGCTGGAAGAAAATATGTGTAGAGTATGAAGATATTGACAGATTTTGGTTCTCCTCTGAGAATAAGTTAGATTTCTTTAGTTTGAAGCAACATTTTGGACCTGTTGACACAGTACACCTGTTTGCAGAAGGCCAGATGTGTGCTTCTGGGTCACGTGATCGCTCGATAGCTGTGTGGAATTTAACAAATTTAAGGTCTCAAGAAGATGACAGGAAAGCTTTTAAATGTTCCTTAGATGGCCACAGGGTAAGTTGAAAGTAAAACACTTAACTAATGAACTAATCATTACATGGATTATAATGTACCTTCAGGAAGAAGTACAAGTATGGATGCTTCAGTGGGAAAGATCATTGCTTTCCAACCATGGAAGACTGGTGCTTTGATTTTAGTATCATGATCCAAGAAGACGCAAACATTTAGCTATGTGCTGATGTTATAACAAAAGCAGCACCTTCTCAATTATTTTAAGACACCAAGTTTGGTCTGGGTGTGAATGGAAGCCAAGTCTCCCAAAGTGCAGACTGGTATCTCACTCAAAGGGCTAACCTGGTGGCAGACAGTACATTAACTGCTAAAAAAGCCGAAATAATTAACAGGGTTGGAAATAAGGAAACACAGAATGATTGATCGGTGATTTTTTGTGAAGCATTTTGGAAATCCCAATAAAGATACAATTTTTTTGTTGTGACGTTAGCGTCTACTTTACTTGAGTATGCTACTGTATTTGAGTTATAGAAAGGCAACTCACAACGTGAACAGTTCAGCTTGAACTAAGAACTTAGTAACACAACTTGATGAAGTTCATCACTTGAATGGAGCCATGCTGAAGTTCATAGTTCACCATCCTTCACTTTCTTTGTCACAAGCTCTTCAATTTCAGTTTTTTTCTCTTCTGTATCAGCTGTTAGAACACCATAGCGTTCTTGTAGGCACAGCAATATCTCTTCCACCATCTTGTACACATTTCTTGAAATGCTCTCTTTCACTTGCTTTAGGTTAGTCAATTGCACTCCTTGGTAGGTGTCCTCTAGAGAAGAAAGCTCAAATACAAATGCTGGGTCTTTCTTCAATTTCATTTGGTAATGTAGAATTGTGTCATCAAGTGTATTAATCATGAGTAGAATGTTCACCTCAGCCTTCTGGAAGATCACACTAAACTTTCTGGCAGAATCAAGCAAGTCAATAAATAATGCATATCTCAGCACTAATGATGCACATTTCAGTTTCCTGACTTTGCCAGTCAGTGCATCTTGGTCACTCGCTTTCTTTGATGTGTCTGTAATAATGTTCTCAATGTGTTGCACATAAACGCCCAGTTTGTCAACAATCTGTGAGCAAGCTCGTAAGTTTTTGGTCAATCCAGCTAGTACCCCCTGATTTGGTTAGTCTGATCTGGTTGTTGATAATTTCATATACAGTACATTCTGTAAGGCTTGATACAAGACTTTAAGTTCACGGACTTTCTTTGAGATGTTTTGTACATTTAAAACAAGTGTCGTAGTGATTCTTCAACCAGTTCAAATTCAGAGGACAAGGTATAACGCTAATTCAAGACGGTGGGAAAAACACCACACAAATGCAACCCATGGCTTATCCCGTTTGAAAAGGGTGATTAACCCTCTGATCAGCCTAGAGTTTGCGGCTGCACCATCTGAGGATAGAAACACTGCTTTTTCTAGAATATCACTTAGTCCCTTCTCCCGGAAGGATTCCTTAATAGCTTGTTTAATACCAGCTGAATTTTATGGACCATGCGTTTTCGAAACTGATCTCCAAGAGTTTCACGATGCAAAGTGCCAGGATTGAACTCGGGACCTCTGGTTAGAAAGCAGAGATCTTACCAGCTGTGCCAACCATTTCCGCCCTGCAGTCACATTGTACAGCGGTTATATTTGAGCACGAAACATTTTAAGACACCGTTATGGATCGAGGGTGTGGAATTTTAAACTTTATTAGAGATGAATGCCTTGATGTAATGGAGGAATTGAAGGACAAAGAACTTCAGTTGCTTGACATAACAACAACTTTTATCAGTGGGGCAAGACACGTCTTTACTAATGGAAGATTATCATTCACTCCTGGACAATTTTCGTTTATTCTTGGCAGATATCCTCAATATGTTTGCCAGCTCGGACGTATTTGAGGAGTTCTATTGACAAACTGGTAGATTGTTGTTTATATATAATACTGGCTCTTATAAACAACGGCTCTTTTAAAGCCACAACACTGAAAAAATATTTGATGACTAATAATTATATATATATTTTTTAAATTTTGCTGGCAAATTTGATCGATAATTACAGATCAACGGCCGTTATTTCCAACTCTGATTAATACTTTTTACCGTGTCTTAGCTAGGATAATCAATGGTTGCACCTTTCCTTCCAACAGCTTAAACCTGCATTTGAATCTCAAGCATGCACACACATAACTATATGCTTTAATTTTTACTATTTTTCTCTAAAGAATTGAAAACCTGTGCTACACACTTGTTAGTGCTAATTAACTGTCTTCATTGTTTCTAAGTATTGCTTTATTTGTAAGTACAATATTGCTAAGTTGATAACCGCTTATTAGATAAATATGTTACTTTTTTCCAGAATAGTATTTCTTGAGCAGTTTTCTCACTATTTTGATACAAATCCTAATGCTGCACATACTGAAAGCAACACTTAAGGATATTCTTTCCAAAAACATTTATTTTGTCATTAATATTCTGAACTCATTTCATGAAAGTTAATATGTTGGGTAGAAAAAACCTGTAACTTCAGTGGTCCTATTGTTCCCCTCCCTAGCTAGCATGTTACTCCTCCCATATTAGATTTATAAAATAATCTACTTTTTCAGTTTCTGATCCCTTTTTTACCATTTTGATGCAAATCCTAATGCGGCGCTTTAACAGTAACAATAAATTTAAACAATAACAATTAGCATAACAAGGAGTTAATTTAGCAAGAAAAAAAATAATTAACGTTTGGTAATAATTTAATTCTTCTAATAGAAAACTCTTTATTTTACTTGTCGTTCAAGGGCTGGGTGTGGTCTTTGTCTAGCGATCCTACTGGTGAATCAAGAATCTGCTCTGGCTCATGGGATAGCTTAGTTAAAATCTGGGACCTGCAAGGAGCACAACCAGAAATGATGACTATAAGGTGATTCATGACGACTATACAACACAGTGCAATAATAATCAAATATAATATCTAGCTGGGGGATGCCATCATAATTGGGAACACCATCATAACCACTCAAGTCCACTTCACATGACATACTTACATGCATAAATACAGAAGTATCCGAGGGCTTATTGATTAACGTTCTTATCCAAGAAAATTCAAAAGTCTGATTCGTAATTTGTGAGAAATGGACAATTTTTTAATGTCTAGCTATTTATTTGGTGCTTACAAACAAGTTATAATTGTCCAGTGACTAAACTTATTCACTTTGTTAGCAACAAGTGCTGTTAAGAAATGCCTTGAAGCTAAATATATCAAACAAATATTATAAGGTGTAGCATTAGCATCCTAGTACCTTATTTGAAGGAAGTATGATACCCCTTGATATTGATGATAAATTTATGATGACAGGCCATTATTCACTGAAATGATACTGTAAGACACTATGTGATGATTTTTGGTAGTGATGCTGGCTAAGATGATGATGATGCTAACAATAATGATCATATTGGTGAGTGATGATGTTGATGATGGTGTTGCTATTGATGATATTTGTTATGATTATGATGGTGATGATGATATTGGTGATGATAACAATGCTGATGATGGTAGTAGTGATGATGGTAGTAGTGATGATGGTAGTAGTGATGATGGTAGTAGTGATGATGGTAGTAGTGATGATGCTGCTGATAATGATGATGACATCTGATAATGATGATGACATCTGATAATGATAATGGTGATGATGGTGATGATGATATTGGTGATGATAACAATGTTGATGATGGTAGTAGTGATGATGCTGCTGATAATGATGATGACATCCGATAATGACAATGGTGATGATGGTGATGATGATTACCACAAAGAAGATGAAAGTTTTGTTTATATTCCAGGGAACATCAGGCTGCTGTTTTATGCTTAGAGTGGAAGTCAGACATTCTAATAACAGGTTGTTACGACAAGCATGTGAGGATGTTTGACTTAAGAGGTACATACAGTGTATAGCCTCTTTATAGTATGGCTAACAATGCTTCTTTGTCTTTTAATCAATTTATCATGATTTAATTGAGCTTTCAATTAGCTTACTTCCCTTTTAAACTCTTTCAAAAGCTCTAACTTATTCTCAGATCTCACTAAACCTTTTCAGTTTTAGTCAGTTATTAACAATAAACTTCTCATTACATAATGCATACACAATAAAACGGATTGTTTAGCAGAAAATGAGAATTGATCAAATATTGCAAATTACTGAAGACTATGGCCTGAAGTTGAGTGAATTACTTTACATTATAGCTGTGAGTAAAAGTGTTAACTGCAGAATACCCGTCAACTTATTTGCATACTCAAACGTCTGCCACTGTAGTCGGTAGTCATCATTTATGCGATGTAAAAGTGAACAAGTGTTCTGCAATTGACCATCAAACATAGCAAATACTGGACGCATGTTCTGAATTCAAAGCCATGATCAAAAAAATTTCAAAAAACCTGTTCAAAAAAAGATTGTTGCTTCACAGTTCAGCTGGCAAAAGTGCTAGACAGTGGAAATCGTGGATTCGAGTTCCTGTTTTACGATTTCTTAAAGCCTTGTTTTCCTACAGTTGAGAACGATAAAGTTTTTTAGACTTGTATTTTTTTTTTTTTTACTATAGATGGTAACCAAATGATTAAAAGCTTAAAGTTTCACAACAAACCGGTGTTGTGTATGGATGCTGATGACAAGTTTGTTATTACTGGAAGTGAAGATAAAACACTTCGCATCTTTGATAGACGAGCAGCAAAGTTTTACAAGTCCATTCAGGTTTGTAAAACTTACTAGCAATGCAAGCTCGTTCCCTAGCCTTTTACCGCTGTAAAGGTTATCTCTTTGAAGGAATCCCGTTTGTTGTTCTTAACTTTTTGCACATTCTGAAAATATTTATTCACTAAGTTAACTATAACGCTCCTGTAAATGGTTCAAATGATTTCAGTTTAACTGTCGGTAACCGCTAAGATTGTGCTGTTAGGAATGGTTAATGTTTCTTGATTTAACCATTGCTGAGTCTTCAATAAATTCAAACCACTGAATATATGAATCAAAATAATTTTGAGTTTTTACTTCTGCAAATATTGTCGTTTATCTGATTATACACTCAAGTTATTTAATTTGGGGGATTTTTGGCGCACGTCCAGCAATTTCTCGCCTTTTAAAACAAGCACACAGTTTTGATCAGTTATTTTCTGTTGGGAGTGAAAGTTAGTAGACTCCTTACTTACTCTATATTCTTTGGTACTGTAACTTGTGCAATAAAGGGATTTTTTTTGCATTTCTAATACTACACTAAATGTATTCAACACTCACTCGATAAACTCTTAGCTTGTGGGATATGCCTTTTACCCATGGTAAGTTTTTACTCAGGGGAACAATGCTTGGGCATAATTCAGAATATGGACTCATTCAGTACTCCTGTAGGTTCATGTTTATTCTTACTCCATCAAGAAATTTGTATTATTATATAATTATTCATAAAATGCCTATATTTCTAACTTTCGTAAACGTGTTTTTTCACTAGTGAAAAGATTGTTACCATGGATGACAACCCTTGCGAGCTCTTCGTCCATGGTAGCTTTGGGTTTTCATTCATCAAACAACTAGAAGATTTTATGGATGATTATACAATAATCGCTCACTCCTGAGATTTTTCCACCACTCGAAGATAAAATCCGTATCTCTACGCGCCCATGTAATATCCTCTATCTCTTGAAGGATCTTTGACTGAATAATTTTTAAGGTTAAGCAGATTCATTGTCACTAAAGCGAACAAGAACTCTGAAAAGAAATACTTTTCATAAACTGATGTTACTCATTCTTTTGTCGTTTCGTCCTGTTTCCAAAGTTAACAGGCAAATGGGTCCTAAATCCTATTTCTGATTATTACCTTGTATATATTGTTTCTCCTTGTTGCACGATTGTTGACGCTGCTTTGCTGTTTCTTTGTTGTTTGGATTCTTCTTTTCCTATTCATGTTGATGGAAAATGTTCAAAGTTATGTTCTTTTGTCTCAGATTTCTAATTTGATGTGTGTTTATGTCCCAAATCATTATTAAAATTTGTATTCCCATCCTATATCAGCTTGAGAGTCCAGCTTTCAGTGTCAGTAGAAACTGTTCATCTGGTTATAACTACCTTCGTGTTGGTGGTCGTGACGGAAAAATTTACTACTTTGACACTGCCAGAGATTCCTTCGATGTCATTGAGGTAATGAATATCTAGAATAACCATGATCAAGATAACAAATTTAATAATGATTGGTTAGGAAGACAACGACGGTGGTGATGATGATGATTATAATGATGAAGGCGACGACATCAACGGTGATAATGATTATGGCTGTGATGATCAATGACGAGGTATACAATGATGATAAACAACGATGATAGACGTCAATGACCACGACGACGACGATGATGATGATGGTGCTATTGATGATGTTGATGATGATATTGATGATAATGATTCTAAATGATGATGATGACAATGATAATAGACCATAATGTTGATGATGATGATGGTAATGTAATGAACAGATGATGGTAATGATTTTAGACAGTGATAATGGACAATGATGAAAAGCTGTTTGGAAATGATATAAATTACAAAACGTTTAACCCTATTCAGACCGGGCTTTTGGAGGCCACTTGGGACCGGGAGGGGGGGGCAGAAAGTGCCCGCGGCCTCTAACTCTTTAACGTTTAAAGATATTACGATGAAACTTGGAGGTCTAAAATATCAACATAAATCAATTTATTTCAATTAATTTGATTAGAGTGAAACGTCATAAATTCAAAAATGCAATTTTTTTCCAAACGTGTTATTTCTACTACACTTTTTTCTGGAAAACTTTTTCACATGAATAAAATACTCTTTAGACTGCTGAATGTTTCTCCTAATTGCCTTTATGTTATGTATTACTTGAATATTGGCATTGATATAATTTCCCGTGCATAACAATTCCTCACAAAATCAATGTAAATATCAAGATAAAAAATAAAGAAAAACAATTGGTTTTCATTGAATACTGTAAAATAAAACTCGGTAGTGATTATATCAGGAAAAATAAAACTTTACCGCAATTACATAACAGTTCTGACATTTTTTATTTTCGGTGATGCTATTGCGCAACACTAATGACGTCATCATTTACATGAGTAATTAATTAATTGATTAGCATAATTAGGCTATCGAAATTCATTTCCACCCTAGATCAGTTATTTCTTCTGGCTAGTTGTGAAAAAAAAGCAAGAAAAATGCAGAATAGCAAAAACTGCTAAAAACCGCTTTCAAAAAACAGGTTACCATGGTAACAGTAATCACACTAACTGAGAAAAATGATGATTACCCGATTAAATAATAAATTTTAGGAAAAGTTACCCAATTATAAGTCAGTGTGACCTATTGTAAGAAAACGGCAACTGTTTGAAATCAGCGCGGGCACTTTCTGCTCCCCCCCGGTCTGAATAGGGTTAAGTTTTAGGTTCTTAGTTGCGGGTTTTTACAGTACCTGATTTTTCATCTCTATACGGCTTGCAAGACTATATATATATATATATATGTAATGGCTTTATGGCAGCTCCTGAACTTGGGCACAGGAGCTGCCATAAAGCAGCTGCCATAAAGTGATAACGACGTTTCACTCTAATTAAATTAACTGAAATAAATTAATTTATGTCAATCTTTTAGCTCCTGAACTTGGGCACAGGAGCTGCCATAAAGCAGCTGCCATTTTTTTGTTATATCGTAGGTATTTTGGTAATATAGCTACGATATAACTCGCGCTCTGATTGGTTCAAATCTATCCATTATTACAACGATAAAGTCATGGTTTTTGCTTGCTTGCTTTGCCGCTTGTTTTTCTATATCATAAAAGCATTAGAAAACAACTTTCTATGATTTTAAAGCGAAATAGAGCACTTGTATTGTTTGGAGAGACACTCGAAACGTTGTAAGATCACTTGCTTTATTTCACCGATAACTGAAAGTCATAAAACGTTGTGCTCTAATGCTTAAATATAGACTAATTTTAAAATATAACTGTATTTAGATGCTAAGTAGAAAAATTTGTTATGAAAAGGATTGTTATTCATCGTGGCTGTTGGATAACAACTTAAGTTTTTCTTCAGGCTCATTGGCAAGTCACTTAGATACCGAGTTCGCTACTTAGTGACTTGTCGCCAGACAAAAGAAAAAAATTAAATTATTAGAAAAAAACATTTGTTTTCAAATTTTCATATAATATTTCATATTGAGGAAAACAAATTATGGAGAGTTCGATTCTTAAGCAGGAGCAATTGTTTGGAACAAATAGAGGGATGCCGTCCAAGATATTATTGGGAATCTTAAACGCTTCTGGCTAGTGGCCACAAATCCAGATGTAAAGACCATTATATATGTCTAGAAAATATTCTTATAAACCAAAGCAATAGATAAAAATACCTCCGAATTTAATTTAAAGAACCAGACCAACAGCAAATCAATTAGTTACATAACAGTTCCAAGGTCAAGGACAAATAGTTTGTTTACAGTTTCCATTTTAGACACGGGTTTTTTAAAACTATTTTTTGAACGCTTATCGAGCTGTCTTGTAAATGTTATAGAGTTTAGAGTAATGATTCATATGAAAATATATAGAGATACATTTAAAGTGCTTTTACAAGTCACGTAAATTAGGCAGCTCCTGGTAAGATGAGTTTACAGAGTAGTGCAAGGAAATCGTGCTTTAAACGTCGCCGAGCTAGTCATGCTGTGATGAATGGCCGATTGTGCTCTAAAATCTAGCTATTACCGTATAGGAACTATTTGCGACCGAATAGAACAAAAACCGACTTGATTTCATCAACTAAACCCTGCTTTCCCATTTATGGATCTTATATGCATGTCCAATAAAAATGGTCGTAACAGATCTGTTTATTTTTCTTTTATTTGGTTGAACATTCAAATAAGATTTATAGCAGTTATACAACGCTTTGATTGTAACATCATGGAGTACATGTGCCAATATTTTTCCATAATTATTCTATTCCTTACGAATAGGAAAGCGAAGAAGTATAACAGCCGGTTTGGATGATCACTGATAATAGACGCAAGTAATGCTGGGAAATAAGCTAGTTGGACACTTATAATACAACAGAGTACGCAAAGGCTTTCTAGGCTTCGAACTTCATTATCAAGGCGCGTTTTCATAGCGTAAGGCTTTTACATTTTTCGTGCTTTCTCAAAACGTGCGAAGTGCCTTATCGAAGTCTAATACCACAGGTAGACCAGGCTAACGATGAGTAATATATTAAGCATAGAGTGTATAGAAATATAGAGAGAATGTATGGAGTTTTAAAATTACTATATTTTTTCACTTTAATCCAAATAAAGATAGAGAAAAAACACTCACCGTGTCCTTTTGTGTCCTTTTGAAAACATGAGTAAACATCAGAAACATGAGTAAGGATGCCATTGTGCATACAGTTGGAAACATGATTTTGTATCTAACGGCTCTGGAACAACTGTTCAAGAATGAACTATTGGTATTATTATTCTTTTAAAAGGTTTCTTGCTGCGGTGTCACGCAAAAATGAAATCGATGCGCCACATTTTTGCGCCATTTGTTTACCAACGGATGTAAAAATTGTAAAAGAAACATGTGGATACATAATGATGTTGTTCAACGCAGACTGATATTCTGTTGCTCTAAATCTCTTTATCTTTCATTCTGCGTGTTTTGGTTTTTCATTGTCAAATGGTTTTTAGTTTAAATGGCCTCAAAGTGAAAAGTAAATTTACAACTGAATACTCTTAGCTTTATGCTGTCAGACATTCAGTTCTACAGTTACTAAAAACATGGCCAGAGTGCACTGTAAAAGCTCACCCTGGTAGGAAAGAAAAACTAAACCCTCAATATTCACATGTTCTTTAAAATAACGCGGCCAATATTCAAAGTTATCCGAATTTATTGTTTAGTATTATGTCGAACTTACAAGATTAATCAAAATTCTTTTAAGCGTAATAAAAGTACAGGTTTTAAGAAATTGAGAGCATTTAATATGATTACATTTACAGGACAACCAGCCGAAAAAGCAAATCTATTTGATTTAATGGTTACCGCCGACCTTTTTCTAATTATAGAAATTATTGTAAAAAATATAGAAAAGGCTTTTTAATTAGCTGCTCGGTAACTTTTCAGATACGAACTATCCATTCTAAAAGTAAAAGTCTTTTTTTATAGTTGAACGGAGTTATGGTACAAAGGCGAAAACGAAAAACAGCTTTCTTTCTAATCTAACGCTGGTTGTTCATTCTATATGTTATTTTTGTTAGCAATAAAGACTTCCGTTTCGTCGTCCAAATATCATTAAAGGGTTTTTGAAAAGCTGCATTAGACGTTCAAATAAAAAAAGCATTTTCTCACCTACTTGTTACGAACAGAATTGCGTTGAATCATATTAACCACTTGAAATATTCACTCGTTCAGGTCAACTGTCAAGAGAAAGCAATGGTTTAGACGACAACGATAAGTCTGACATCAGACTTACAAACAAACAGAAACCATATCAAGATAATACTGTAGTAAAGTGATTCTACTTTAGAAACTCCATAAAATTGCTTTTTGTAATTTCATAGGAATGTTCAGGCTCCCAGGACAAGTTCATGTCAGTGATCATGTCAAAATGCTAAGTTCTAGTGGTTCTAGGTAATGTTAGCACAATTGAATATAGATATATACAATTATTTTTTTAAATTAATGTGGCAAAACTACAATATCTTTACCTTGTGCAGTAGCAAGATAAAGAACTTTTTGACTCCTTGATCTCGGCCCTAACAAAGCTTTTCTTGTCCGATCTGCAATACTCTTCTTCCTGGGAGAGTACTAGCATGTAAACTAACCTCTGAAACCTGTTTTAGTCTTTATATGCTTTTGTTTAACATTTAGTTTGCTAAACAAACACACCTCAGGAAAGAATGAACGCGACTAAAGCCTATAATAGCCATACAAGTTTTGCAACTTAACCCGTCAATTTGCATTGGTTTGAATTACTGGCAGCTCGGCTTACCCGCAAAATGGTTTCTTAGCGCTCCCGCTGAACTCTAGTTGTTCTTGAAGCTTAGTTGTATGGTAAATCTGACAGGTAGGAACCTTTGAAACAATTCTTTTTTCTTTCAGAAAGAAAATCTGACAAATAGAAAAAAAGAAATTTGAAATGGTGACCACCTGGAGGTTCTGTGGTGCAACACTATATTAAAAGATCTTTTTTCAAGTTGGAGAAAAGATGCAGCAGAAACGAGTCTGGCCTATGAGGCGGTTTTAAAGCCAAAATGTTTGGTTTGCTTAGCCATAACCACGGAAATGTGGCAGTTTCTTGTTGGCATTATACGGCCTCATTACTTGAATATATTGCTCACTCTCGACCTTTAATGATTATACAGGGATAAGTGAACTATTCTCAAATCCTTCTAGGGTATTAAGGCCGTGACGTCACCCATATCACTTTTTCTTGGGGAAACATTAAAGGATTGACTAAACTTTGTAGAGCGATTGACAAACATTACTTTTAATATCTTTGGCGAGACAAATTGAGTACTTATATGATGAAAAAAACTCAAGAGTATGGCTCGACTTAAATTTCTTAAGGTTTGTCATGCGGTTATAAACCTTAAAGCCAAATTTCTATTCCTTCTGTTGTGTTGCCTTTTGTATCGACAGCTGGACTCAGTAAAGTTTACAAAGAAATGGTAGATAGGCAGTTTGTTGTTTTCAGCGAGAGCATTGTAATCAGAGGTATTTTGAATAACTTTTGAAAAAGCCATACTCATTGGACCTCCAGCAGCTTGCTAGAACGTAATTAAATATCAAGGCCGGGAGAAACAAATTTAGCTTTTTCATTTTGTCCGCTCTTGGCCCCCCACGGTGCAAGCCGTGAAACAGAACATGCTTTGAGAAAGCGAACTTCCTGTACAGCTCGGCGCCTCTTTCTTGTACTTGCGGCTTTGTTAAGCCTGTCAAATTGTAGACAAAAGGCACGTTTGAAAACAAGCTCAATTTAAACTCGACGCTTTCGAAATTAAGAAATGTAAAGCTATATGTCCAGAGAAAAAAAGTTGCATAAACTTGAAGGCAAAAGAAAAAATGTCCATGCTTTTTTGTTTTATAAGAATCAGTAACTGAGTAAGTTTTGGTTGATGCTCAGGGCTATTTTTGATCGTTTGCATTTTGGTGATTCTAGCTTCATATTTTACTGAAATTGTTCTTTAATTTGTTCATGATATTACAAGCAGCACTAAACTTCCCGTAACAGTAGTTATACCATAATAGTACATTGCAAACCTGAGCAAATTTAGTCACATAGTGTATTGTAAATCATGTAACGTATGTTTGGGGACAATTCAAGTCTGTTCTGCTAGCTAGCCTTTTCAGCTGCTTTTCAAAATGCTTTTATGAACTTACATGTACATCTCAACCAGTTTGCGAAAATTAAATACAATTTTTAAATTTGTCTGATGAAAATACCAGCTTGGTAAATGTACTTTCTGGTAAATCTCAGCTTGCGTGACCTTATACACTCTTTTTTTTTTATAAGAACGTCTTATTTTTGGGCCGAGGCTGAACGTTCTTAAATATTTTGGGGATTTC
>JAOTRI020108151.1:0-13320 GCA_028564885.2 Zoanthus sanctaehelenae | reverse complement strand
CCCACGGGGCCTGACGAGGTATAGGGGTACGCGCCACCCTATAGGTTATGGTGTTGGAGCTCTGGAATAAGGGATAGGGTGTCATGTTTATCCGATCGAGGTCTGCGACAGGGTATCTAATATAATTTGGCATGGTCCAAGGATCTTTCTAACCGTCTGCGATACGAAGGGCACAGTTTCTGATGTTAGAAGAGTTCTGATGCTATATATTCCTTCAACACGGCCGAACAATACAGATGTGACCCCAGATGGCAAATCTATAACTAGAAAACCAGTCAGAGAGCGCAGAACTCCGCCAAGCATACTGTGATTCCCACGCGACATCTGTTAAAACATTAGAATTCACGAAAAAAACACTCAAATTTTCACCTGCAGCACGACTATTATTAAAAGTGTAAATTACATTTGTAGCTATACAATGTATGTAAATGTATGATGTATGTAAATGCCTGAGTGTGGTTGTATGTTTGTGTGTTAAAATTTAAAAATGACCCAGAATCCAGGTTTTTTTCCGAATCGCTTTCAAAACTTAATTAGTTATTCCTTGACCCATTTCTGACGTTGTCTGAAATTTTCATCAAAATCCATCCATAACTTTATGAGTTATCTTGCTAATAAACTTACAAACAAATAAATAAATAAAAACACAAATTGATAATCAAACCCCGACAAAAACATAAACTCCTTAGCAGAAGGAGTGGAAATGGTACGCTAGGCAGGTTCTAACGTATACATGTTTACTTCAGGCATGTGATTGGCTAATTTTGCAAAGGAAGGAAATTGGGCGAGGGGTCTGAGGACCGCCAAAGGTCCAGGGACGAAGCCCCGGCGGGGTCCAGGTCAATAAAGTACCCCAAAACACCTCTCAGATGTCCAGAAAATTTACAATTAACCCTTGTAGATTTTACTTGTTCTTTCTAGATGACTCAGGCAAATGTTCTTCAGTGAAGTGAAAATTACCATCAATAATGGAACAACACAAATTCTATGATCTATAATGCAAATTATATAATATTGTGAAAAAATAAAAGACGGACTTTTGTAAGGATTTATCACATCCCTGTTACTTGGAGGTAGGGTATAATTTTTGTATTAAAGGTCTTGGGTTACCCCCGGGTAGGGTATCAATTTTTTTTAACACTAATAATCTAGGATAGAGTTAGGGTTGTGAGCGTAGGGCGGTATACACCACATCAAAAACCTAATGGAGTAATCTCCCTGTTACAATGTACATTGATCGATGGCTGGCATTGCTGCATTAAACCAATAGTTTGAAAATTGAAACAATCGGAAACTGTAAAACTCACATTTATACGGTAACTAGTTGAAGTATGGCATGCACAGTCAAGTTTTCATGCTTTATGTGACATAATACCTATATATACCATCCCCAGACTCTTGGGGTTTTTTGAAGAAATGATCATTTTCTGGTTAGCCTGCCTTTGTCTCTCAAAACATCTATTTCTTGGATTTTCCAAGAGACCATTTTACAGTTCCTGAAAGGTATCCAAGCTTCGACATGAAACTGAGTCTAGGACGATCTGACACAGAAGTGCAATTTCTTTCTTATGATAATTATTTCCACTTCTCTGTGTCAGGTCACTCTAAGCCTCAAATATTATTCCGTTTTTAATTATACAGTACTAACTTTAATAACCGTACAGATGATTAAAAGTGAAATTCTCTCAAACTTGTTCAATGAAAAGTATAGGCTCAAGTTGGGAGAATTTAATAATTCAACTGGGATTGAAAGGGTTAAGAAGTAAAGCATTAAAATTAAATGTACGAACACTTTGCTGTATTGAAAAATGGTTATCTTACATTTCTATGAACGACTAAAGGTAATTTCAAATTTCCAGCAAGCGATATACACTTAAAACTGTTGTGATGACGTTATATTTTAAAAACTCAACTCATAAGCCATTCCTCGACACGTGCCGAATTTCAGCAACTCATTCTTTCAGTTTACGGTAAACTTTGACTTCTTATTGTCTACTCTTTATAATTTTTGACACATTTTCGTATGAGGATGTACCATTTTTGAAGTTTTATTTCTCAAAAAAGGAGGGATGGGGGTGGTTAAGCCACTTAATCGACCAACCCCCCTCCCCCTTTCCCCCAACAAAATTCGCCACTGACTGTTTAACACTAACACTAAATCCATCGTCATTTAGCGAATGCTGGTGCTCCTTATACTGACCTTGTACAGATACAAAGCTGAGCAAGACTGAGCAAAAAATTCAGCTAGACTAAAAAAAGGATCTGCAGCAGCCTAAAACACAATATAATGCCATGATAATAACGCAACAATACAAACTAATGAAACATTTGTAGGCCCATTAACCTGCAAGAGTTCCTCCTGTCCCTGTGGAAAACGTTACAGCATCCACGTGACCTCCAGTTTGCTGCCAAATCTCGGGCCCAGTTGTCTCAAAGTGAGCTCTCCGGTTGGCCGTGTTATCAAACTACATGCAGAGACATTTTAAAAAGACAACTCAACTGCAATCCAGGTCAAGTTGCAAGCTTCACATAATCTGAAATCATTATTTTACTGAATAAGCTAACTAAACTTGTTGAATTTTATTATTTTTTATGGACATCAACAGCAAAGGGAAACCGGATATAAAGTTTACAGAGAGGGTTGATTTCATTTCAACGACAAAAATAATGTTAAAAGGTATCTTCTTCTATTCAGCAACAAATCAATCGAAAATACTTCATTTCCTTATCGCGCTCTATAGTGTTAACTGCTCGTTTTGACTTTCTTTTTCACTCCACGCAACAACTGTTTTCATTTTCAAAGTTTTGATTTCTGACGCACTGCCATTTTGGTTGTGATTTGCTTGGGATGCAGTGCCAGCTCCCCACTCCTCCGCTGTCAGTGAAGAGGAAATAGGAGACTGGTACTGCAACCATAACACGTCACACTTTATAAGACGGAGTGTAGCAAATAGAAACTTTAGAATGTTCAAAAAAATGTGAATTATTAAAAGACTTGAATGGTACGAGCTATATCGACCCAAAACAGGGAATATTTTAGATTGACATTATCGGACAGTTGCAGGGAGATCGAACATTTTATTGCTGGACATTACCCTCAGAATTAAATCTAGTTTATGCATTTCTACAGTGTGCAATGACACGCGTAGTGTAGGTAACCAACAAAGTGAATGTTATTTGCTAGTTTGAACCAGAAAAAATTACCTGATTAGTCCAAACCGCATTCTTAAGACTCTCAGCGTATCTTCTAGCCTTACAAAAGAAAAAAAAATGTTTTGGGCAAAGTGAAGAAAAATCTTGTGATTGAAGTTAAACGTGATAATAGATTGAACTGCTCTGCAGATACATTCACCCATGCAGCTGCACCGAATTTCAGCCTGTTTCCGATATAGATGTAAATCACCGCAAACAGTCTCAAACGGTTTGCGAAGGGATTTTTGCGAGCCAACGCAAATGTTTGCGTTAATGGGAATATATTTTACCACTTGTCCCAGACAAGATGCGACGATCGCGGATCTGACGTAAAGATAGAAAAATTGATACCTTTTTACGACTTGTTTACGATTGTCGCATCTTGTCTGGAACAAATGGTAAAATGTATTTCCATTAACGCAAATCATTTGCTTTGACTCGAAACAACCCTCCGCAAAGTTACTTAAAAACTTTTTAATGAATCAATTTCAAGAATCAGGAATCACTTTGTTTGCTCATTAAAAAATTGTTACATTTTTTTGTGGGTATTTAAAATTATTTCTATTTACATTGAAGCCTGTTTCTTTTTAAGTTATAATATAAAAAATAGAATAATTGTAGTTAATAATAGAGCCTGAGGGCTAAGTTAACTGTGAAGTTTTCTAGTTAGCCCCCAGCCTTGTTACATTAATACTGTATGAACAGAGTTAAAGAAAAAAAAATGGGATGACAGTGAATGATTGAAGAACTGAGAAACGTAAGTTTACTTGCGTTGAATAGACAATAGATGGTCTTTCAGTTGCTTAATAAAAGAAAAGGAGTTCAAGAGTTTAAGTTCGTCTGGGAGTTCTTTCCATAGATCTATTAATATAAATGAAACTGCTTGTTTGCCAATACTATAGTTTTTACTTTTGGTTTATAAAGGTTTCGCTTTGATGCCTATCTAGTATTATAGTTGTGGATATTACTGGGGTACTCAAACATACCACCAAAAGTATGTGGTATTTTCCCAAGACTTTGACGATTTCAATGAAAAAAAAAATTATTGATTTTGTAAAATAGAATTTATTTGTTTTGTTTAAGGTCATTAAAAATGTACTACTGATAAACATGGTATATTGTATTAGCTTTTTAAAATCTTTCATTGGTGACCTTATCATGGCTAAAGCAATAAATATTTTTACTAAGTACTCTGTTGTTACCTAAATTCACCAAATAGTTTTAGCTTGTGAAATCGCTAAAATCAAGTAACAGAAAATAAATACGTTTTTTAACATGTATTATATATATTCGCTAAATTAAAATGTCGCTAAATATGAATGGCTTTTGGTAGTGTCTCTGACAATTCAAAGGATTCCCGTCGGAAACGTCAGTTTTGAAAAATTATTTTTACCATACGGTGTAAAATTTATTCTTTTATTTGAAAGGTGTTATGTTGAAACACTGATGTAGCATTCATTTTATGACATTTATTGTCGCTAAATAATTGGATTTTTTATAATCGCTAAATTAATGTGTTGTTAAAATCAGGGTCGTAACGAGGGATATGGGATCAGGCATCAAAGGTCTAAAAGGGCCGGGATCAGGGATCACAGCCCCAGGATTAGGGATCACCGCCCCAGGATCAGGGATCACAGCCCCGGGCTCAGGGATCACAGCCCCGGGATCAGGGATCACAGCCTCGCGATCGGGGATCAGCAGTATTTTTCATGGTATCAGGGATCAGGAATCAAAATTATCATCGTTTGTGGGATCAGGGATCAACATTTTGGGGAAAAATATGGGATCAGTCACGAAAAAATATCCCTCGTTATGACTCTGTAAAATGTCACGTAATAAGGTACGTAGTAGACCAAACCTGATGATTGTAATTCATTGGATCATCAAACGGAACAGCTGGTACTGGTCTTACATCAGCTCCAAGAGTCCTAAGCATGTCAATCTTCTCCTGTATATAATAATTTTAAAACATGAAGAATATCTTTATAAACACCTTTTACTTCTACCATGGCCATGCACATTGATGTGTAAGACAATTACCAAAACATTTGTAAGGAAGACCAAGTAAGAAAGTGAGGCAACCAAAGGCAAAGAGTCAGAGAAAGGTACAGTATAAAACCCATCTAAATGTTCACTAAATCTCAAGCTAAGTTAACTATTTTAAACTAGACAATTTACCTGTGATTGTGTATCGGGCATAAATATTACACATTTGTACCCCTTTGCCAGACACATGTGAGCTAGGCCAATACCTTAAAATCAACAATTTAGATACATTAGAAAAACTAACTTATATACTTATTATGGTAACTCAAACATTATTTTTAGTCATTGTCCAGATACCGTAACTTCATATTTGTCATGTACTTAAATGGTAGTGTTTGATGAAAAATATCAAACACGAGAGACAGAGTTTCATAACATATCCAAACACCGAGAAGAGAGTTAAAAATACGACGCGCAGCGGAGTATTTTTTAACGAAATTCGAGGTTTTTTGAAATGTGATGAAACACTGTCTCGAGTGTTTGATTTTTCATCTCAATCGAAACTAAAACTGAGGAGTAAAAGACGAAATATAATCGTCAAAATATATATGCTAATTAAGATCACAATCCAAACCATGGTCACGGTTATGATTTCTTTTGTTTTAACTTGATGAATTATTAATGAGTTTGAGAAAGTTATATACAATATTTATTTCTCATTGTCTTGTCAGGGTTACAAGCTATCGTGAGATTTTTAAGACCTGTGGCCCGAAAAAACAGAGGGAAACACACACTGCGCATGAGTGTGAAAATGGCTTATTGGAGGAGCCAAATTGTCCAAATTTATTTTTGGACATCACAGATTCAAACATCGACAAAACGAATGAGATGAACATGCCGCCCGTTAACAACGATCTTGATGAAAAAAATGGAGTAGATATTGAGAGTTTGACACTGAATTTCTGTTGTTCACTTGTTTGCAGAACATTATGTAAACTGTAATTACCATGCTTATCAGTTGAGATATAAATATTACACGAGGACTGCTATGAAAGTGAAAAACGTTTCACTTGTCTTCACGTCTTGCACACTGTTACTCTACATTGTTTTGTTAATAATCTGCTCTAATCGTAAGTAGTTTTGTTAGCTGGAAAACTTTCACTAAAAAGTGCAAAATATCAATAGTAAAAATAAATGCTTCTCTCCAATAGAAGCCAACATATTTATCCAAAATTGAACATAAATACATACTAATTTGTAGATGCTACATGAGCAAATCTTTCAATTTGCAACTCGTTTGTGTCCGTAAAAAATCTATGAAAAAGTAGCATGTCTGTTTTCTAATGCTTGTATCCTACCATTGGATATATTCATTCCATACTTATAAGCTTTTTTTTGTCTTCTCGGATATTGAATTATCTAGAAGTTCTTGAAAATAGTCATTTGACACTTCCACAAAACGCGAATGAGCTGCCATTGTTTTCGCAAACTCGTCACGTCGGTCTATTACGAATAGCTCGAGGTTAGGAAGCCAATCAGACTGTACTACAAAACTGACGAGGAGTAATTTTATGGTAGAAAAATGGTTCTTAATTTTTTGTAAATTGCTAATTGACAAGGACTATGATATAAGACATTTTCTTTATACTTTGTTTTTAGACATTGAATTATAGCTCGCGTTTCTGCATGAGGTTGTTAGCAGGGCGGCTAACGGCAATATTTAGGCCGAATCATTCTTTTCTGATACAAGCATAAAACTTGGCATAAATAAACTTTAAATCCATCGTTATGAATCCAAACATTAGGTAGCCCGAGTAAACGCGTGTGTACGCGTCTAGTTTTATTATGCACAATATCATCAATCATCATTAATCCAATTTTGATCCGGGTTTATCTGCCGGGTTTATTTCTCCGAAAACAATTTATACAAAAAGAAAATAAATTTTACACCGTATAATGGAAATATAGAGACACACGATGCAATATTTCATGCAACATTGCACACAACAGGGTTGTTGCAGCTTGTGTCCACCAATGAATTTTGTTTCATGCAACATTGCACACAAGAGGGTTGTTGCAGCATGTGTCCACCAATGAATTTTGTTTCATGCAGCATTGCACGCAACAGGGTTGTTGCAGCTTGTGTCCACCGATGAATTTTGTTTCATGCAACATTGCATGTAACAAAGTTGAAGTTGAATAGCACTCTACTCAGGCAACATTGCGTGCAGCAAATTTTCTTTTTTAAAGGACTTCTTGTATGAAGCCGTTTTGATTGTTGTAAAATGCATGGGTAAGCAAGCCATGCTATTACGAGAAACGTTGCGTGATTTTGTTGCACCATGTGCCCACCTGTAAAAAATTTGTTGCGATCAATGTTGCACCGTGTGTCCACCTGTAAAAAATTTGTTGCGACCAATGTTGCACCGTGTGTCCACCTGTAAAAAATTTGTTGCGCCCAATGTTGCACCGTGTGTCCACCTGTAAAAAATTTGTTGCGACCAATGTTGCACCGTGTGTATACCTGTAAAAAATTTGTTGCGACCAATGTTGCATGGAATGTTGCATGGAATGTTGCACCGTGTGACTACCCGTAAAAAATTTGTTGCAACCAATGTTGCATGGAATGTAGCACCTTTTTTCAATTCCTCTTAGACTGACGTTTCGGACTGGAGTCCTTCGTCACAGTGAATGCCTGTAGAAACACTCACGCATCATGCATTCAATTTACATACTCTCTATTTTACTCTTTCATGGCACGTTTTTCATAAAAAAAACTTTTGCTCTCCTTCTCCACTTGTGTCTTCGATATCTCCTTGGTTGTCCCCTCTTCCTCTTCACTTTAAACTCCAAAACATTTTTCAAAACATGTCCGTCAACCCTCCTCAACACATGCCTATACCATATTACTCCATTCGCCTCTGCCATTTGAATCACTGATTTCTTCAATCCCGACATCTTCATTAGGCCTTG
Organism: Zoanthus sanctaehelenae; assembly: GCA_028564885.2. Lineage (NCBI taxonomy): Eukaryota > Metazoa > Cnidaria > Anthozoa > Zoantharia > Zoanthidae > Zoanthus > Zoanthus sanctaehelenae. Next base: position 5,169 of record JAOTRI020108151.1, on the reverse strand, counting down.
GTTCCTCTTTTTCTCAATTAATTTTGCACCACACATTGCTCTCTCTCAGTACTTCTAAGCACTGCCATCTCATTTTCCATCACTACCATAATTTTACCGTCACCATCTTATACAACTCCTACAACTATTACTTTCATCTTAAGCAAGGATCTCTTTGATATCAGCAACTTTCCACGTTCCTTTAACTTAACCCATCCAATTCTCGCTCTCGCTGTCACAGCTGCCTAGCAAAAAACCATTTGCATTCACTCTATCCTCCAAATTACAGAAACTTCTCAATGTTTCTACCTCTTTACATAACTCCTCCACTTTTTCCACAAATACAACATCAACTTGCTTCTTGTATCTTTAACATTTTCAATGGATCATTGCCCACATTTCACCCACAAAACTGAACTTGTCATTACTCACTTCCCACAAATACCACATGCGACATTTTTTTTACTTTTGAGACTAAAACTTCAACAGCAGTAGCAAATTAGGTGGCCAATATTTATCTCCGACAGTTAAAGTAAAACAGCAACTTTCCTCCAGAAGTGGCTACGTTACCACTACTTTTCAACTTTTTAAAATTTTACCACTAAAATTTAGCAACCAGTCGAAAAACTGCAACCATGAAATTTAATTAATTTCGAGCTCTGTATATACAACTTTTTCTTGTTTGAGTACTCCTTGTAATCTCAAATTGAAAACTACATCTATCGTTCCTTTACCTTGCAAAAAACCAAACTCAACAATTCCACCTTCATCATATTCCTAAGTCTCCTCTATAGCACCTTTTCAGGTGCTCTTGTACTGTAACTTCATTAGAGGCCTCACAACTCAATGCATTATCTCTCCCCCTGAAAGTCTGTATAATAAACTAGTGCTCACACATTTGGTATTCTTCTTCCATCCAAGACACTCTGAGATAGCTTCACCATCACACCAACCCCAATCTTTTCACTGGCAGCTATCTTTTCAACACTTACTTCCGAGAGTCTCCTTCACAACTTCTTCCCGCCTAACCTTCTCAATTGCCTCTTCCATCAATTCTACTTTCACATCCCCCTCATTCTTCTTGTCCATAGTTCTATCAATGTGTTATTTCCAGACTTTCCCTCTTTCTTTCTCACTGAAATTCAGCCTATCATCACTACCTCTCATGTATCTTCCTCCCTCAACATCTTTCCCATCTTTTTTAGTGATTTCACAAGCTTAAAAATTTGGTTTGGGTGCTCTCTCCACTCACAGCCTCTTTTAACTGCCTTGTGTCTCTTTGATCGCTCTTCAATTTCTTCTTCCCACATACTTCATCACAAGCCTTTAACACTCCTTCCTTAAAACATTTCCAAACTTCTGGAGCATCACTGCTTACCAGCTCTCCAACTCTTCCTTTAAATTTTCCCTCCTCCAGCCTCAAAACCATACTTCTTTCAATCGTTTCCTATTTAACCATTTTTTCACCTTTTTAACCAGATCTGTGACCAGCAGCCTGTTTTCAAGCTCACCTGGGATAAACTGCATACCCCTCAAATACTTTCTATTTCCCTTCCAAACATGACAAAGTCAGACACTTTGATTCCCATTTTCCTCTGCACTGTACATCATTTTCCTCTTTTGCACGTTACATTTACCACACACAGTTCCTTTCCACTCAACCCGTTTACCAACATGTCCATTAAAATTACCCATAATTAATACTAACTCACCCACATTGTGAAGATCTCACTTCTAAAATCATCAGAAAGAATTTCTCTGTACCTATATTTTTCCACTTTGCGGACCATTATACACATATACGATTCTCACCACTTCTTCAAGTGCAAACACTACTGTCATCACTCTTAACTCGCACCTCCATACACCTTCATACACAGCTCCAACTTCATCAAAACTCCCACACCTCCCATACCATCACTATTCCCAGATTACCACAACTACTTTCCTACCCTTCACAGGATAAACTACAGTGTACCACTCTGGTTATGAGTGCAGTCGTAGCAATGGTAATCAAGGGGTAGCTATACATTCTGGGATCCCCGCAACTCCAGATCTCCCAATCTGAGTTGTTACCACTGGTTGTAGTGTAAAGTTATACCAAGGGCATACAATAACATTTTAAAAATATTAATAAAACAAAAGATATATATTCATAAAGTTCCCGGTACCTAGAAGAGTTTGTTCTGATAAATAGCTTTAGACCCAGATAAAATGGGCTCATTTTGTTCCAAGAGAAATATACCTAAAACTGCTCATGGATAGGAATTGCACAAGCATTTTTAATTTTTAAAAGTTGATAATCATGCATCTAGTAATTTAAAATAGAAACAATGAAAAGAAACAAGTGTATATAAACTGTTATAATTTATGCTCTTAGTTGAAATTATTAGAACATCAACAGAAGATTATAATCCCTTTCAACTTACATATTCGCCATTGTCCCCCATTACTGGATCACAAACTGTTACAAAGAGGCAAACAAACAGATTATTAGTAAGTTCTAAGATAATCATAAAATGATTAATATATTTTCCAAGGATTCTTAGTACCCAATATACATGTAATTTGTGACCCTCCACAGGAAAACCAACCTAAAGGTGATAACAAGCGCACAATTCTTTTAAATCGCCGTGCCAACTGTGCTATCTGGCGCAGTTATGTGCACAGCTAATCTCCAAAACATTGGCAGACACCAATTTTTTTGTTTAGTCTTCTTGACGAGCTGTAACACTCCTTGACATGCCTTGTCACACTAATGCGGTAAAGCTTTCGATTTCAGTGAGTCATGTACTTTTAATCTGTTGAGCAATAATAAAAAAGGTCTGTTTTCAGTGCAGAGGGGTGACTCATTGACCAACACAACCTTGAAAGTGACAAATTTCAAAAAAAATGGAACCGTGGAGTTGCAAGATGTTTTTGATCAAAGATATTTACAAGATTTTCAGACCTTATTTAAACGAGTAAAGAAAAATTGAGATAATATTTCTGCTGGGATAGAAGCTATTTTTTCTCAAATGACTGTATCTTTATGTTCGACCAATGCCACTTTTTTTACAATTTCCTATATCTCACATTGCATCCTTGCTTACTCTCATTTTACACACTCTATTTCTACAGTATGTTAATTTTCACTAATGCTGCAACAACAACAACAACATAAACACTATTTTATAAAAAGAATAAATACCAGAATATGGATGAACGAAAATAATCAAGAATAAAGTAATGTAACATCATCTTAAAATAGCTACAACAATAAGCACTGTTGCACTCCTTAATGAGACTTTTCAGCCATAATTTATGTCAAAATTAAAACAAAGCAGCTCGTCATTGTATCACTGTTTGACAATTCATGTCAGAAAAATTAGAATTTAAACGATGGATTTGTTTTACAAGAAATGAGTACATATATTAAATAAAAGTGTAAATGAAGATTTTTAAAAAAAAATACTACCAAGGCAAACAGGAGCTGAATACAGTATCTATAGGTGTCAAAAATTATTTCTCATTGCTTTCTACTTACATTTAAATAAATTGCAAGCTCGATTTATTACCACACTGATGATGAGGAATGTCCCTCAAAACATGTCTGCTTATTTTGGGGTGCAATGAAGAATAGGGGCAAGGTATTTTTGGAGAGAACACAAAAAAATTACGAGAATTTTCTGACCCAACATTTCTACTCTCTTTCTTTCCTTCACTGTACCCTTGATAAAATCTCCCCCCCTTACTATACCCTCTCCTCAACTCCCTTACTATACCCTCCCCACTCCCCCTATTATACCCCCATTCTCCCTCCCTTACTATATCCCACACTGCATCTACTTGACCACGAAAAATTTGATACAAATTTATCATATTTTGTTGTTATTATAACTTATTTGGTCCCAGACTCACAAATGTGCAGCTTATTTTGAAACACAGCCAAATGGAAAAATGAAACCAGTACAAAAAAATGAAACCAGTTTAAAAATCTCAAACTGGTTCAAAAAAAATTAAACCTGAGGATCAAATTAAACTACAACACATACATAATGAGAACTATAACTATTCTTCTACTCAATCAACTTTTTGGTAAAGCATTAATTAAGAAAAAAAAACTACTGTGCCAATTGTGATTTGATCCAGTAATTCCTCACTGTATATTGCCAGCATAAGATCTCAACTACACATCAGAAACATCAATTATATAATTTGGAGTCACAGGTTCAGAATTTCACAATCATTACATGAATGTGTAGTATATTTTACCATATATTAGATTTGGGTTTGTATTCCGCAGTTCCTGGACAACACTTAAAACTTCTTCAAGGAATGACTTTGAGCCAACATATCCTGAAAAAAGATACAATTACAATATTTGTCACATTACTTTTAAAGATTCATATCAATGTATCTTTTAACAATTAAAGTTACATCACTTGTAGCTTAATGATAGATAATTGGTAAAAATAATCACGAAAGCAGCAAAAACAGTAGTGGGGACCGTAAGTGAACTGCTGTGACAAGGAAAGTATGTCTGGGATGGAATTCATTAATTACTATACTATGTCTTGTGTTTTGTAGGAAAGGATAGATAACTTTGGAAACTTAAAGGAAGAATCTAAGCGACTTGTGTAAGACCTGTCATGACATAGGAATCGAAAACATGAGTGGTATTTTGAGAAAAGTGGAATGATGTATGATTCCAAAGATGTATGGTGTGAGGTTGGTCAATAGAATCAGGGCATCTGGTAAAGTGCGACAGGGTAATCCTGCACTATTGACCAAGTTCTGAACAATTTCACAATATTTGTCTTTTTCTGCACTTTGAACAAAAAAATTGCCGGTTTCAGAATAAAATGTATCAAATTATAAAAAAATTTGTTCACAACTTGATACAGTAAGTTAAGCTTACAAGATCAAATAATGGATTTTATAACCAATATTTACAGTAGCCCAGCTTCAATGATAAAACAACTAGAAATTATGAGAGAAGGCTGTAAAAAATTGGTAGGCAGTCATGTAGTTGGGAAAAAATGCATAGTCCAAAAGATAGGCACTAGTATGTTTTATTTTACCGTTATTATCACTATCAATACCATCACTCAGGGTTTTCGTTAGGAACCGGCCGGCGGCCAATTTGACCGCTTCAAATACGATTCTGGCCGGTTGAAATTCGCTAATCTTACACATTTATCATGTTTG
>JAOTRI020108140.1:0-13321 GCA_028564885.2 Zoanthus sanctaehelenae | reverse complement strand
CGCTCTCACAGCTACAATTGTATTCACAAAATGACTTTTAGCTGAGAATCTGAGGAAAAACCTTTTGAAAAAATTACGTTTCTGTCTTTGTAAAAAGACTTAAATTGTCCCTAAAAAATGACCGGTCACAATGACCGCCGATCAAAAGATTTGACCGGTCAAGTTGCAATTTTGGCCGGACATTGTCCGATGACCGGCCGTTATTTTTAGCCTTGGTACCTATGTATTTTTAAAGGCATTCCTTAACATTATCCTAACTAGTGCTGAAATCCCTAGCATTAGTCATCAAGCAGTTCCTTATAAAAGAAATGACTGTAATTGCAAGTGACCAACACCAATGACACAAAACATAGTTTACATTTAAAAGGTGTGGCATATCAACCATTTATAGTATGCATGCATATACATGAATGCTTCATATTTTTGATATTGTGGAGTACTTATTTAACGGAACTCCAGGATGTTAGCAAGTTTGATTCTACTGAAGGTTCAAGATTCCAAGAACTATTTTGTAAAAGTATTTCTGGTAAATTGGCATTTGAAGCGGAGTTATTTTCTTTAAAAGTTATGCAAAACTCTAAATGAAACTCCACAATCTTGGAAAGAACTGGCAGCTCAGAAAGTTGTCAGAGTAACTTCCAATTACGCCACTGTGTCAAAAAGCCTTTGCAGCAGGAGCAGGAACAAACTACTAACTACTTCTTGTTTGGAACCAATGCAAATTTGAAAACCCTGCGAAACTGCTGCTCTCATTTTTTAATGCAGTTACGCTGTAACACATGATTGCTGACCCTTAATTGTAGCACTGCTCAAACCTTACAAAAATGGTGTATTTTCGATTTGTTTTTTTTTTTTCACAAGTTTAAAGTAAAAAATCTTGGCTGTTCTAAACCTTGAGGTTAATAAATAATCAAAATTCTGACCAAAAATATTAAGTTAACTGAAATAAGAGCAGTTAACCATAAAGAAATCATCTCTCACCAGTTTTCTAAAAATAAGGAGGTGAGAAGGAAAACTAAAGAAAAATAGAAATGCAAGTAAAGAAAAAGAGCAAGCATTTTAAAGGTGCAATCATTACACACAAACACAGGTTACAAACACCTTCACAGGTTACAAACACATACTAAGCTAAATCCTTTCGAGCCTAGTGGCCCATGGAGCTGGCGCTTATCTTCAGTTTCTGTAATGTTAAGATTACTACTGGTATCTATAATGCTAGCTAAATCCTTTCGAGCCTAGTGGCCCATGGAGCTGGCGCTTATCTCCAGTTTCTGTAGAGTTAAGCAGATGAGAATCTTTGACTCCCCCTGGACGGGATACAAATCCATGGCAGGTTAGCTCCCAGCAGACGCTGGTACTCATTTACCTACCCTGGGAGGATGAAATCCCGGCAAAATGCCGGGATCAAACTAGAGACCTTGTGGTTGGAAAGCAAAGATCTTACCAACTGCGCCAACCAAGTCTGCCCACAAACACATACACATGTGCAGCCACTTAATGGCCCATCTACGATCTCAGAGCACAGCATCACATCCAGATGGAAAAAGCTGGGAGTCGATTTTTACTGAGGGAGGAAAACCGGAGTACCCGGAGAAAACCCCTCGGAGTCAGACTGAGATCGACAAATCTCAGCCCACATGCAGAGCCCAGGAGTCGAACCCAGGACATAGAGGTTGGAGGCAATTACTGATGACCACTATGCCAACCTGACTCCCCTGTCAGAAGTACACAAAGTACACAAAACTAAACAGAAAAGAATAGTCTATTGTTCTAAGGCAGTGAAACATCAATTAAGTGATATTACACAAAGGAAAACCCAAAGTCAAGTGAATACTTTTGCATGTATTGAGTCTGACTGGATGTTAGGAAATTGGTCTTGATGTAATAACAAAAGTCAATCTTATACGTAAATACAGTACTGATATCAAAACCCCAAACCCCTTCAAGAAGCTAGTCCCTTCAACATTTGCCTTGTCTATTTGCTGGTACTGCTTCTTACTTCACCTCTCATACTTCAAAAATAATGAAACCCCATTGGTTGGACTTAACACTCAGAATACACCCCAAAAGTACTCTACCATTCGGTAGAGCCAAGTTATTGTATAAGCTTCTGGGCTTCGAACAACTGGGCCCTGGTCAATGAAAAACCGTGTTATATCAACCTGCAGTTTTTGCGGGGAAATTACCCGTCATACAATTTTCATTCCACCTTTTCTCTTTGCTATATGTTCATGTTTGTGTAAAAATCGACCTAATCAAATTACGGTACATGAAGAAAAATGTGTTTTTAATTAAGCTAAAATCTCCAATGAAAAAATAAATCAAAGAAAACAAAAGTCAATACTAATTGTTCTTACCAAATGAACTAGGTCAACTTCTCGCTCATTTTCCGAGCCTCCAAAACGCTGACCGTTAGCAGAAGCTCGATCCCCTTCAACTCCATTCTCTGACGCAGAATCTCCATTTTTTGTAACTGATAAATTACTGTCGGCAGCTAAAACAAGTTCACTTCCATTTTCAGAACTAGCTATTACACTAGCAAGATCTTCGTTTTCGTCGCTCATTTTTTTTCTTGAATGTATGTCCACCACAGATGCACAGAAATTGATTGTAAACAATGATACTCAGGTACACACAGTCGTCAATTTCTTTGTCCTTTTTTTGAAAGTTACTTTCAGTAATGCATATAAATTTGACAAAATAATTGTTGTTTCAAAAACACTTAACTATTGTACACATACTGCCTTAAATTTTGCAGAGTTGACGACGGACTTTGTAACTTCTCACAAATTTACCATTTGACCGCCATTTTTGGCTTTCCGAATCTCTATGGGAACGGTGTGTCGATGATCATCGGGACGTCTTCGTCTGACGTCATACGAATTTAACACAACCTCGTATTGACGTCAATCTGGGTACAATTTTTTGAGCTTTCAAAACCTCTAAATACAAAAGGCTGCCCAGAAAACTAATTTTCCTTGTCTTTATGTTTATTGTTATCTTAATTAGTAAGAGTTAAGTTTGGATTGCTGCACAGGAAAAAGGATTTGAGAAAATGACATATTTTTTTGAAAGACACTGTTTCGACATAGTTATGCCATCAACGTTGTTATGCTTTTTTTTTTGCTACTTCAAGACAGCCTAGTAGCATGGTATCAGGGATAAGGCTTTAAAAATAAGGCCTCACTTAGAGTGCTCAAAAAGTCCGGGGTAGATTGGTTGTCTGAATAGATCGCGATAGGAAACGGACAAAATAAGTTGCTGAGATGCTACGCGTCTGGGAAGATTCGAGTTCTGTTGATAGCCATCAAGATGCAAATTAGAAAGTATCACACATCATAAAGTAGTTCAAACCTGAAAAAATGGTTTCTAAATAAAGATAAAGTCGTTTTCTTGTAACAGCTTGAGTCTGAAATCCATGCTGTGAGTCAGAGTGAAGATATGAGCAAAACTTGCCATTTTCTTTGTCGCTTTTGAAGTTTGCAAAACAAAACTACGTCATCAGCTCAAAACCTGGTAATTTAGGCGGCTAAATCTCAGAGAAATTTTATGTAATCTTTGAAACTTTCTCTGTTGAAACGTATAAACATTTTTGCTTTATAAGCACTTAAGCATTTCGAATCTCGATATTTTGTTACTATCAACGTAGAAACTAAGTTTGGAGGCTGGGGAAAGGAGCTTCTTCAACAAACTCTTCGAACAATTTCTTTTCCTTCGTTTACGCTGAACCCAAGGTTAAAGTTGCAAGTTGTAAATATGACACGAATTTTTTTCACCTGACGTCACAGCAGCCATGTTGGTGTACTCTCAACAAACAAGGTTCGTCCGCTGTTCTCAAAGCAAAGTTTAATGACTTCTTAAGGACTTTTTAAGGTAAGAATATTGGTTTTCGAGGACCTAAGCCATGGGACATCGATATTGATTTTCCTTGACACAGTTATATAGCTATAGGCACGCTTTCGTTGCTGTTATTCACGGACCTGACAGTATAGTCTATGAAACGAAATTAAGTGAAAGATAACATGTTATAAGCCCTCGGCGGGAATCGAACCCCATCTTCGGTTTACTAGTCCGACGTGTTAACCAGTACACCACAAAGACCAACCACACTGGTAACCAACCCCATCTTCGGTTTATTAGTCCGACGTGTTAACCAGTACACTGACAAGGACCAACCACACTGGTAACGTAGCCGGACAATGTTATGTAAGCGGTAACTGTAGGGGTTCCCAGGGCGATATTTTCCTCTATTGGTAACTTGAACACATCCAACTAGTAAACCGAAGATGTGGGGTTCGATTCCCGCCGAGGGCTATATATGTTATTTTTCTTTTAATTTCTTTCTATTTATCTACACACCGAACGCATTTCTATTACATTAGTCCATAGAACGTTTGATTTAGCATTACGTAAGCAGACCGAACTATTATTGTGCACTTTTTACAGTTTATTTATAAAGTAAGTACATGACTCGTGATTTAAACAGAATGCTAACTTCGGTGAAAAGGAAAAAATTTAAGGACTTTTTAATTTTAAGGACCATGACTGATTTTTGTAAAATTTAAGGACTTTTGAAGCCTCAAATTTTGGAAAGTAAAACTTAAGGTTTTTAACGACTCCGACGAACCCTGAACAAAAGTATTTTGCTTATTTCTTTTGTTTCTAACATGGCTGCTATGCCTATTGTCTTTTGTGGTCTCGATTTGTCTATTGGAAATGTGTGAATTAAAACAATCTCAGTTAGTATATACCTTCTAACGTTCTCAAGCCCGCCGCACACAAGAGCTATCAGCTGAGCAAAATTTCAATCATGCCAGTTGGCGCAAGCAAATTTCTCTAGTGTGCGGCGCCGCTTTGTGAGAATTTCGCCTCGCGTGCCATTTTCTCCGAATATTTAACATGTTGAACAATTTTAGGCACGAGTGAACTTTTTCTCAAGTGTGCGGCGGCCCTGAGCTATCAGCTCAGCACATAGCTTCGCTCAGCCAATGGCACGAATGCGCAAGCGTACTATGTTTAATTGCCACCAAATATGGCGGATGCGAGGGAGACTCCAGCTCGTCAGAGTAAGAAAAAATTACAAAGCCTTGGATTTTACGTCGTCTATCAAAAGGAGCATGTGCTAATATTATTCGATATTGCAAATTGGCAAATAAATATACGTAAAACTGCGAATTAGAAATTTGCACTGATAATCCACTTTCCGGATATAATTTTCCGCAATAATTAATAAAACATTTCGCCAAAAAAACCCAGCCTTTCCGGCGCTACAAGAAAAATTTTCAGTCTGCTTGAGTTATGAGCTGAGCTGATAGCTCAAGGCCGCCGCACACTTGAGAAAAAGTTCACTCGTGCCCAAAATTATTCAACATGTTGAATATTCGGAGAAAATGGCACGCGAGGCGAAATTCTCACAAGGGGGCGCCGCACACTTGAGAAATTTGCTTGCGCCAACTGGCATGAGTGAAATTTGCTCAGCTGATAGCTCTAGTGTGCGGCGGCCTTAAAACCTTCGAAAATACCCCCAGAATATGAAGGTATGCTAGCAAGGTGCAACAATGCAGATGTTTTAAATTTATTTCCTTCGAAATACTTTAAACCGATTAAAGCGTTTTTCAAGATCTCTCAGAAAACTATGAATTTCTAAGGTTTAAAAGATAGGATGTGCAGTCCACTGTGTAAAGATGCAAATCATCGGATCGGACAGCTCTCCCAATGCATAAGGGGGAAAGGAATCGCGTTTATCTTACCCTCAAAAACGATTAGAAGAGCCGGTCTTCAAACTTGAAATTAGCAAGATAAAGCGCCTTTTAAAACAAGAATTGATCTTATGGTTTTCTTGACATTCAATATCTTGATTAGCTAGCCTTCTTGTTGTTTACAGGCTTCACTCATTACTTACATAACAAAGTTCTTCTTTATAAAAATTTTTATTTATTTTAAATACAAAGTGTAAATCCCTATTTGATTTTGATATACCAACTAAGAAAGCCCATTTTTCTCGTATTCTGATTGGATAAGAGGACATCATGTGCACAAAACAGTTTCCAGCAACCAAGAGTTCCGCAGTAAGAACATGTTTTGAACCATTAAATAACAAAACCGGAAGTTAATTGTAATTCGGTGTGATTTCAAAGGTTTACAAAAAACAAGTTTGAACTATAAAAAAATTCTCTAAGTGTAATTTTTGTTCTTCTTTGATAGTTAGTAAATAACAAAATGCTTATCAGCCAGTAGTCCCTCGAAGCCTAGCTGGGGCGGATACAGGGTGGTGAATTGGGTGAATTTTCACCCCCCTTTTCTTCAGTTATCTGGTACATTTTTTGTACTTGCCACTCTTCTTCTCCTAGAGTCACTAGTAAATTCTTTGTATTATTCACCCCCCTTCTAGAATATCTGGATCCGCCACTGCCTAGACTGCAAAACAATTTCTTCTTTCACCATGTGATGAACGCACTTGGATTCTCTACCCCGGCGAAGCAAGAGACTGTTTAGCAGTCTACCCGACGCCGGTCTTGGAAAATGTTTAACATGTAATAATTAGCAGATTAATAAGTATTTTTTGTGAGTCAAGGCCAGAATAACATATCTGCCGTTAATACTCAGAACGCAAACGGCTTGGGACCACAAAAAACAGTTCCACTTGGTCTCTATCAGCAAGTGTAAAGTCCATAACTCGATTTTTTAAAATTTTAAAATGAAAACTATTGTAATCTATGATCTCAGAATTTGAATAGCCGAAAAAGAATTCCAAACCTTAGTATGCTTTTTAATCAAAAGTTTAGAATTTAAATTTTGGCCGAGCGAAGAGGAATGGTACCTGTAACGTAGTAGTAGGCAGGGGGCTGGTACCTGTAACGTAGTAGTAGACAGGGGGCTGGTACCTGTAACGTAGTAGTAGGCAGGGGACTGGTACCTGTAACGTAGTAGTAGGCAGGGGACTGGTACCTGTAACGTAGTAGTAGGCAAGGGGCCTTCGCTGTTAGTATTAACAGAAATGTAATGTAAAAAATGTGACAAAAAAATTACTTAAGACTGAATGTCTCTATTTCTCACAGTGCTTAAAACTGTAGATGAGGACAATTTTATGTTGAATGTTTTAGTATTAAACCGGCAGCTGCACAAGTACCTTCTCCTGCGTCATTACATAATAGGATTTCACATGAAATTAATGCTTAGTCAAAAATGACAGCTGTCCCAAACCTGTCTTACTTGCACGTTTAAAAACTCAAAAAACGTAACAAGAACCGCGAAACCTTTATAAATTTCGAAATTTAGTGCTAATGAAGGGTTCTACTTTTCATCTAGATGGTAAAAAAATAGGTAGTATAGGATCTTTAATTATTATTTCTAAATAAAATTATTGTTCTAAGATATCCTGACCAAAGCCGATAAAGAAAATTCACTTTCTAAACCATACATTACAAAGCTTTTATAAGGGTATAAAAACCTATCAGGAAATTACACTAACAAGTACTAATTCCCTTTGAAATACACTTCAAAGTTTAATTGGTGGAAAAAATGGTCTTTTATTTCTTGTATTTTGTTATCTACAAAAGCCGGTTAAAGCAAGGAAAAATCTATAATAATATTTTATTAACACTATGCAAGAAAGATGAGAGAGTTTAAAAAGAGTTTGATGAGAACACATGTCTCCATGGGAAAAAAGCACACAATCAAAGAGAATACCCCAAATTCAAGCCAAGAAAGACAACACTAAACACATAGAAAACCACATCACAAAACACCACAACAGTTAAATTTTAAATTTTGGATAACAGAAAAGACCAATGAGACATTAAAACCAAGAATATTCCTGAAAGACAGATACTAGCTCACAAACTTGATTAGGTGATTATAAAACTAAAAATTAATATCAGAAGAAATTCCTTGTCAGATGCCTGTTTTCATCTTCAAACCAAATGATAATTTGGGGCGAGCACTTTTGGACTTGTTTAGTATTACTTCTTGAGCAGCTCGTTCTTGTTTTTTTATCTCTCTTTCTAATGCCAGTTTTTCCTCAATAAGTTGTCTTTTTTCTTGAACCATAGATAACCTTTCCTCAGCCTATTAAGCAGAAAGAAAGAAAAAAACAATTTCATTTCTGGGAAGTTAAATTGTTTTAAAACTCACCTGCTTTAGCTTGGAAAAATGGCAATAGTTGATCCTAATTCTTTCGATCATTACAACCACCTTAAACCTTTCAGTCCCAGTTGTATTACTTAATTCTCCCAACTTGTTCCCATACTTTGCACTGAGCAAGTTTGAGAAAATTTATCTTTTTATCTTATGCTGTTTGCTTTGTTTGATCAATTATCCATTTCTCATTAGCAAATGTTTTATTTTGTATGTGTTATGTAAAGAGAAGTTGGATGTTGATAACCGACTGGGACTTTAAGGGTTAAAAAGTTAATTTTTTAACAAAAACACTGTCAACTCACAGTTAGAACCTTCCGTAAAATTTCAAAGTGTCTTTTAAGTTTAAAAAGGATAAAAATATTTTCAGATTAACTGAACAGATTTAGAATTTGAGCAATACAGCTTTAACAAGTTCATGATGTGTTTGCAGTTTCCCTTAACAGTGCAAAACACTGACTAATGATCAGAGGAATTTCTTTAGCAGAAAGCTAGCCTGTGCCAGGCTCTCAATCAGTCAAAGCAATGGAAAAGATGGGGCAGAACAAGTAACTGGTAGAGATAGAGATCGCTGGAACGAGACCTCTTTCTCTATGTATCAGACCTTGCTTGTCCCACCCGATTTTTTCCATTACTTCGACTGATTAAGAGAATGGCACAGGCTAGCAAAAGGCTATTGCAGAAGGCAATAAATATCTTTTTTCTTTAGACTTGAATTTGATAATATTTATCAAACAAATGGGTCTTAATGGACCTTAAATGCCATTTAAAATATGTTTAGTTTCTGTAAAAAAACCCAAATATTTTCGGTTTATTAATTTTAACCGTCTTTCTTTAAAAATCTTCAGTTAACCTGAAAATGGTCAAGAGAAACGAAAATTTTTTGAGATAAACTTAACTTTGGCCTTTCATGTTTAAATGGAGTAAACTATCACCTGACACTAAAGTAAGACAAACTAAGTCAGGTACAGTATAGACAATATTTTTTAGGTGCGCTTAGAGTTTTATATAATTTCAGCTCTGACTTCAATTTGTTAGCTCTACTCTCTTTGTTCAAAAACAATAATTTTCCACAACAAAATATCTGCATAATTTTATCATACAAATGTAAGTACTTCATACTATATGTAGGTATGCTACTTAAACACATTTATAACATGTCGTAAGGCTTTGAGTAACTAAACACATAGCGCAAGTATTTTTTCATGTAAAAGGAGGAAACTCGCCCATATACTTATGTTTATTATGATTTTTACTAACTAAAATGATGAAAAATTCTCAGTTTTAAAACTTCCAAGATTCTTCTCAAACTACATAGCAAGTAAGATGAGTGAACTGATTACAAAACAAACCAAACTTGGCCAATGACGAACTGTAAATCACTTGCAACTTTAAAGTTTCCCTGCACCTTCATGTGACAAAAATTGAAGGAGATTTGATTTCGGTCAGTTAAAGCATCACTCATACACAAGAAAATGCTGAAATTCTACTGTATTTTACTTGTTAACCAGTATGAATCAGGGTTGTCAAAAGTTGCTATAAACAGATCTTATAATTATAAATTAAATTTGAGCTACAATAGGAATAATATTATCCACACAACCTTCACTAGTTAAACCTTGAAAGTGGACAAAATAGAACAAAATATTTTGTTTGCTCATTGGATATGATTAACCTTGATTAAAAGTATTGTTTAGATAAGCCATCACATTTTCTGTTATTTGCTTGTTTTGACAACCCAAATCATACTATTGTACCAAGTTTCATTTTCAATACAACAGTTTGCATGTAGAAGGCTTTCATTATTACCCCAGCATTAAGCCAATCTTTCAACACTGAAAAGTTTTAAAACTTTGAGTTTACAATACTGCTGAAAAAAAAATTGTATCAAAAGAGAATAAATTCTATGTATCTAAAAAGGTACAAAACATACATCTGGACACAGATAAAGGGAATTTTTTTAAAAATATACTTGACAACAGATCTTAATATTTATATTTTAGATATTGCAAAAGAAGTCATTTGAACTGACAGTTCCTGAAACTAAAGAATTGTCAAAACAGCTGATAAGGGTTACAGATTACCAATATTGCTGTACATACCAGTTTCTGTTCTGACTCTTCTAGAGCTTGCTGTGTCTCTTCAAGTAATTTTAAAATACGCTCTTTCTCTTGCCTTTCTTCCTCCTAAAAGAAAGTGTTTTGTTTGGTACATTTCCAATAAAACAATTCATTATAAATACCAGAAAAAATACTTTAGTACTGACCTTGTTTTTAGCTTAGAGGACAAGGCTTTGATTAAAAAGTATTAAAGTTACCCCTTCTATAACACTAGTATATTGTAACTTAAAGTAGAAGCATCTGAAAAGGTAGCACAAGGAGGCACAGCTTTAATTGCCACCATTCTGTTTTACCTTTTCTGACATGCTTTTACTTATCTAGGTACTGTAACAAGTACAATATATTCTGCATACTTACTGTAATTGGAAAGTATCCTCGACAATTAATAGTATTTCATTCATACATTCTTTGCTAAAAGAATTGGGAATAAGCAACGCTGCCGCCAGCAGATTCTAGACAAATAAGATGATGAATGGGTTGAAATGTTAAAAAAGTGTGTGCTATGCACTTTGTTCATACATACATAAATACCAGCCTAACATATCCTACTGAAACTGCCTTCTTGTGTTTGTTTGCTTCTTGTTCGACTTCACAGCTTCTGTACTTTGATCAACAACTGGTCAGTCACTGCCAAAGGTATAAAAGTGTTTAAAAATGTACTTTTCTTTCAACAATGCAAACGAGTGTCTAGTCGCATATGTAGCAAGCAGAACTTAAGTTCTTCAGAGTGTTATTGCAAGAACAGTGTCAATTGTTTGTTTTTTGCATGTTCATTATTTGAATATTTTTCTGAAAGTTCTCCTAACTGAAAATCCATAGCAAAAAGTCTCCAAAACCAATGTTCTGTTCTCCAAATGTATCTGTCGAAGATATCTTTTTCTAATGATTGCTGAAAGAAAACAGAGACAAATATATATCAAGGGGAAACTTGAAAAGAAGTCCGGACCTCCAACGCAATGCCAGTATCCATTCCTTGACACTCAAGACAAATTGTTATCAAATAATAACTTAAAAGGATTATGTCAATGTTATTTTAAACAGCTAAAAGTTATCAGATATTAGAAAATGTCAGAGCCAATATATTACAGTTTCTTCAAAAAACATCAACAACAAAATTACTACTTTTATCTCTTCACAAAAATTGAAAAATATTTACAGAAAAAGGAATTGTTTTCATTCCTTTAAAATAATGGCCTGATATAATTTAACATTGACCTTTTAGTAACTAAAAACTGTTAACCTTGGGATTAAGATAACTATAAATAAAAAATAATAGAAAAAAAAATGACTGTGCTTTAGAAGTATGGCATGCTTTTAACTGGCATACATGTACTTCTCTATGTGTCCATGTAGTTTGCATTGTACTACCCAACAAAACTGGAAATATAAAATGGGAGATTATTTTTCTCCCAAGATACCTGTATAATTATAAATAGAAAGAGTAAAGATAAGAGTAGTGAGTCCTACCAGTTTTGCTTGATGCTCTTGAAGTTCTTCATGTCTTTTTCTCTCAAATTCTTCATGCAATTTCTTTTCTAAAAATGTTTTTGCTTCCTCAATCCTTTGTTGTACAGATGTTTCAATCCCATCTTGGCGTTTTGTAAGCTCTTCTTCAACTCTTTTTTTCACAAGTTCTTCAACTCTTTTCTGTGTCTCCTCTTCAATCAGCTTTTGTTGCATTTCTGCAGCTCGGCTAAAAATTAACAGGTAAAACATTCAAATTTAGAAAACTTTAACTCAAAAAGAACCTTAACAGGATCTCAACAGGTTCCAACTGAGAAAAAAGACCTTTTTAGGACTTTTTAAGATTTAAACTATGCAAGAGTCCAAAATCTGCTTGTGTGACTGGTCAAAATTAATCACAAGTCATGATTTTGCATTACCTGTTGACACTGTCACTAACTATATAACAGTGAACACACTCAAATTCTCAACTTGCAAAGCAAACTTATTTCCACACAGCTGCAGATTCTAAAATTTCAGAATATTCAAGACCTTTTTATGAAATTTTAAGTGACTATTTATATGCTTTTGTGTGCATTATTTCATTGTTTCTTCTTGGTATCAAAATGTTTTATAACCAACATGGCCAAAAAAGCTTCACCAATGAAATAAACAAAGAGCAGTTTTACTTTTAAGGCCTTTATGTCTGTACATGTATAGGAAAACTTCCAGGTTGGTCTACCAGTCATTACTTGTGCCTCCCACCTCTACAACCCAGGATCAACTCCCAGGCTTTTCAAGTTGGCTGAGATTTGTTAAACTAACTTTTACTCTGAGGAGTTTTCTCTAAATACTCCGGTTTTCTTCCCATATCAAAATCAACTGCCAGCTTATGGGAGTTACTCTGGCCACCTCTTTTAAAAAGGATGATGGCCATATTTTGAGGAAGGCATTGGAGTTTGAAGTGAAGGGAAAGAGGAAGTGAGGATGACTGAGGAAGACATGGAAATCACAAGTGGAGAAAGAGAGTAGGAGTGTTGGTTTCAAGAAGGAGGATGCAATGAGTCGAGCAAGATGGAGAGTGGGAGTGGGAGATATTGCAGGCAGAGTGGGGTAAATCAGGCCACCCTCGTTTACGGAGATAAAAATGAATCAAAACTGGATTGATTGATTGAAACAACACCAAAACTAAACTGATTTTATTGATTGATTGATTATGGCACAATGTTATGTTTAACACAACAAGTTCTGGAATGAAAACATTAATTCAACTGCAGGAGGGTAGATTTGGAAGAAAAAAGGGGAAAAACAGCCACTGAATTAGAATGGTGCAGCTTGCAAAGATGGCAGACATGGCAGTATTATATTACAGGATGTGTATTACAGCATGTGTAAAGTTAGAGGTGGTTTTCAACTTTCTACAAATGAAAACAAATAAAGCAAAATAAAAGCAATTTAAAAACCATGAGTAGCTGCTCTTCGACTCAGGGCTTCTGACATTTCACGATTACGCGATTTCGTGAAATTGACCTAAAATCGCGTAAAATCGTGTATTTTGCTTATTTCCGCGTAATGTCGTGAAATTTGTTTAAAAAATCACAATATAACAACAATGAAGACAC
>JAOTRI020108129.1:0-13322 GCA_028564885.2 Zoanthus sanctaehelenae | reverse complement strand
GGCAGCCCAACTCCGTCAAGATTAGTTTCGCTGCTCGCCTGGCGGCTCGCAGCAACTAGTTGTTGCAGTAAGCAAGTAGAATGCTGCTTGTATATTGTTTATTCTTAAAAGCCAGATACCTTAACACACCTCATGAATAATATGGCAAATTTGACAAAGTGTATTTATAAAAGTTTAACATCGATTAAAGGCAGATAAACAATGAACATGCGCATCTGAGACGTACGTGAAGGAATGCTCGTTTTCGTGCACCGCTGGTCATTATACTGAACGCTCAAAGACTGCTAAAATCTGTCGTTGAATTGAATACAAGTGAAGCTGGCCTGTAACACAGGCAGCCCAACTACGTCAAGACTACTTTCGCTGCTCGCATGGCAGCTCGATGCAGTTACACAGACATGAGTGTTATACAGCTATAAACGCCACTCTTGCAGTTGCAGTTTGTAATGCAACATATGAATTCTACCATACCTGTGCAGTACTCATACAAACAAATTCAACTAATCTGCATGCTACAACCTGGTTCTAATGCCCAGAGCGATATCATTCTGGTAACCATAACTTATATTTGTCTATGTATATAGAGTTTTTATTCCCTTGGAGTGAGTAATATATCTATGTCCTATTGGTTAAATATAATTATCAACGATACTTTGGGGGAATAAATTATTGTTTATACGTCTCCACATACATTTGGCTTCTTGCTCAATTCTTTGCACCATCGTTCTTCAAACCAACTTTCTTGCTCTCCTTCTTCACTTACAACTAACTATACAATCCTCTCCTTCTCCTTAGAAAACTATTATTAACAACTTACCATTGAACCAATTGATAGCCGCAGATGCTGTTGGAGGATCATCATAAGTAACTGTTGCATCTCCCTGTTCAATCACATACTTGCATTAAATATATAATTGCACATGATCTACTTAAGTTTTAGTAATTGCTTTTAGCATCATTTTACTTCATTTTTGCTATGAGATTATTTTCGAAAGGTCTACAACAAAGAACTGTTATTAATTGAAGATTAATAAAGGAAACTGTCAAGGAAGCTACATATTATAGGTTCTGAAAATGGAATAGAAATATAAACTAAATTATGTAAATGAAAGAAGAATGGATTTGAATGATACGCCATTTCATTTTTATTTAGACAGAGAAAAACTTTTTGTAGTTATTCATCTTAAACAAATATATAACTGAGTAAACTTCTTTGCTTAGTAACACTTGAAAAACATGAAATCTGAGAACGATTGTCATACTCGGTCTCTGAGAGAAATATTAAGCTTTATAGTCATTGTAAGATGTTGCACTGTTCAGTTGGACCTTACAGACTAGGCAAAACTGGTGATAGAGTTAACAACAGTTGCAACTTCTTTCTAAACATCAAAAGGAAAAACGCAGTTTGCTGTTTGCTGACTTATTATAGAATGAGCCATTGACTTTGTCAACAAATCTATTCCTATTATGAAGTACATCATATCCATTGACAACTCCATAATTATTTGTTTCCTCTGTTCTTCCCTATGATCAAGATTGTTTTTGTTTAGTTCAACAACAATTCAAGTTAGACAGTGTTTCAAGTTTCGAAAATCATATTTGTAAATGTTTGTTTATGAATTATGTATTTGTTAAATTTTACCAAGACCACATAAACTGTATAATGTGGAAATTAGAAAACAAGAAAATAAGCAAGCCGTACGATTGTATGCAAGAAGACTTTGTAAGTAGTTGGCACACTCAATTGTATGATTTTTTATTACAGAGATACAAGTGTATCACTCAAAAAAAAACCACTTCTAGATTTCACATAAAACTACATCTGGGATACGAATTACATATTTTCCATATTCTCACAAGTGAAGATACTGTTGACATTATTTTTTCCATCGTCTTTTTTGTCTAGATAGTTTTTCCATTTACAAAACACTCTTATCTATGTAATAAAAAGAAAATTACACATTGCGTTGAAAAATTGAAGTTTTTCTTCTTGGGGAAAGAAATAAACTTCATATGTTCGTGCCACCGTGTAATATCCTCTATGTTAAGTTAAAGATTGGTTCAGGTTTAGGTGAGGTTACCACGAACAAATACCATCAAGGAACTATTTTTTACTTTGTCTGTAGAGCATGTAAAAAGCATATATAACCTTGAATCAATACCGGTGTCATATTGTAGGACAACCATGTTAATTGTTAACAACGTACCTTGAACTTACTAACATATACACACATGCACAGTACTTGTTACACAGTTTTCTGCATCTCAAGATGGAAAATAGCAGCCCAATAATTTAAAACTCAGGCATTCCACAGGAACCAGAGTAAAACTTTTACTCACCTTGGGTGTGCCATCTGGGTGCCTGTAGACCCAAACCTTTGGTTTCTGTGTTTTCTTATCCATCTACAATAAAATAACAGTGAGATTTGTTGGTTTTTTGATAAAAAAAAATATCAACACAGCTGGTGATAACTTGTGGAAGGAAACAGTAACAAGAAGTTATTAATTCTAAAACCATTTCACCAATCCACATTTGATTTTCACTAGTTCTTCTAAAACAAGAGGCAAGATAACTTGGGGCACACATGGCAAAATGATCAGGAGGCAAGATGATCAGGACCCAAGATTATTAGGAAATGAGATGATCAGGAGGCCAGATGATCAGGAGGCAAGATGATCAGGAGGCTAGATGATCAGGAGGCAAGATGATCAGGAGGCTAGATGATCAGGACCCAAGATTATTAGGAAATGAGATGATCAGGAGGCCAGATGATCCACAGGCCAGATGACCAGGAGGCAAGATGATCAGGAGGCAAGATGACCAGGAGGCAAGATGACCAGGAGGCCAGATGATCAGAAGGCAAGATGACCAGGAGGCAAGATGATCAGGAGGCAAGATGACCAGGAGGCAAGATGATCAAGAGGCAAGATGATCAGGAAGCAAGATGATTAGGAAATGAGAGGATCAGGAGGCCAGATGATCCACAGGCCAGATGATCAGAAGGCAAGATGATCAGGAGGCAAGATGATCAAGAGACAAGATGATCAGGAAGCAAGATGATTAGGAAATGAGAGGACCAGGAAGTAAGATGATCAAGCATTTAGTTTTTTTCAGAACTCACTCAGACAAAATGAGGCAGTGCTCAGAGTGGGATTAGAACCCAAAAAAATTCGCTGCCTGACCCATGAGTCAAGCTCCTTCCTACATGATATTTAGGGATCAACATTACTTATGTATGACTAAAATAATCTGGTTTTAGTAACAGCCAAGCAATTCATAACTCAGAGAACTAAAAATTGAAATGCTATAACCTACTTTGACAAAGGAATGATACTTAATTTCAGCTCTGTAGCCTACGTACAGTGGTGTTCTAGTGTAAAATCCTTTAAAGTTCTGTAAATCAGTATGATTACTAAACTAGTGCTGATACAACATACAGTGTTCTCTCCATACTGCAGTGCTAGTGGCATGCTGCCGCTTTGTAATTTCCGAGCGCCGCTCAGCTCTTTGGTCAATATGAATAATTAATTTTGATATATTTCAAAGTTTTATCAAAAAAATTTAAAAAATTGAGTTTTAAGCTCAAGAAATTCGCCAAACTAGTGTCTTTTTCGTAATCGTCCGCCATTTTGAGTTTCATACCCAGTCTTTTGCAATGTTAGAGATCAAAAGTAACAATTGCATCAGATGACAGTGAAGCATGCATTTTCAATGTTATACCAAAGCAGAAGTATAGAATATTGCAGCAAAAATATCCCGTTTACAAGTACTTGTTCAATACTTTTGTAGCTGTGTTGTGTCTTTGAAAGAAATAATTACAGTAAAACTTTGTGAAGTGAATTAAACAAGCTCAAAATATGATGATGGTGTATGCGGTTTTTCTCATTGAAAAGTATGTAACTTGTGGTTTTTGTTCAAAATGGCAAAGAAAGCAAAAAGTTTTTGATTGAAATGGAATAAACTTGGTAAAAATTTTTTTAGTCTAGAAGGAGAATGGAAATTTCTTGAATTAACGGCTGATTGAAGAAAAGACAATGAGGAAGATGCTTCTTTGGTTTTACAATAAAAAAAAATTGAGTTCAAATTTGACAGAAGTCTTGTATCTATATTTCTTGAACACTTATCAAAGTTTGAAGTTTTGGAAAGGAAGAGAATTATTTTCTTTGCACAGAATAAAAAAGCCAACAAGAAGTTTGTACTCGACAAATTCTTCAATGGTGCGACAACACAAAAAAGAATTTAAAATAAAAAAAAGGTTTTTTACAATGATTTGTAATATTTTAACTTGATTCTGGAATTTCACAAAAGCATTTAAATTATGTTACTGTACAATACTTTTGCATTAAAAAACTTAAAAATTAAAATTAAAACATTTCCACATATTATTTTTGTTTCATGTACGGCTAAAACTTATACTGCGCAGAAATGTTTTAAATTTGAGTAAAAAACCGCCATTTTGCTCCAGGAAATATAGAGAAACTTGCCACATGGCCTTGACAGATGTCTGTAAAGATGAAAATCATAAATATTCATAACATTCGTAAATATTTAATAGCACTAATTCATGAATATTAATGAGCTACCGCTCTGGTTAAAAATTCTGCGGAGAACACTGACATAGATATTTGCATCAAATGAAAGTTTCTGGAACTTGCTTTGATTGCATATTATGGACAGCTCAGTTGGGGTGCTGCTGTCTACTAGCTAAGTTTATTTTTTGTTTATCATTATTTTGGTGATATGAGGGCTCGTAGACCAGTTTGCTTATGCAATGGTTTCACTAAGCTTCACTCATATTTAAAGTGTAGTTTCTACAGACCTCCATTAAGCTTGGAATAAAGCCAAACAAACATCTTGTGGAATAAAAAATCACTACTCCTAGGAACACCTTTAGTTTGACTTGGTTACAAAATATTACAATTTTATGGTAACTGTTAAGAGAAGTGATAGTTATTCTCTCAAAGAACAATTATATGTTAAAAATATTCCATTAACTTAAAATCTGTTAAGAAACATTCTGGTAATTTTTATGAAAATCAGTATCAAAAGGTTTGCCAATTACAAATATCATTTGGTAATTTCTTACATTTGCAAAAGTGACAAATTTGCATCTTCTCATCCAAAAAGAGTCACTTTTAACTTTGCAAAATAAAATCAAAGAATAAAAATTAAATATTCAAATTAGGTTTTACAATTTTCGTACCTCTGATGACAACTTAGTTAGTTAGTGATATCTAAAGTTTCTGAAACTTGTTATCTCAACACTACTTTGCAATACTACATTACACTATCAACAGATCAAGCAATACCTTTATAATCCCAATGGAACCAAACAACTCTTGAAGCTTCTCTTCTGTAACATCCTGTGTGAGGTTTGATATGAATACAGTGTCTTCCTGATACTCTTTTGCTGCAAGATCACAATTAAAAAAATTAAATATTTTACACAACTAATAAATTTGTCATTCACACCACTGCATCAAGTTTTATTACATTCGACTGCTACCAACTCTATTAATACTAACCACAGCAACTAATGTAATTAAGAACATCTACACACTATGCACAACTAATGTCTTCTTAAAGAGACTAGAGACAAGTTTGCAAAAAATCGAGGTCAGTCAGACAACACTATTCTGCTATTAGTTCTATCAACCTAAAGTAAAGCTCTAGTATAATTCTGTGAATTTGTGATCATTTCAAAGAAAAACAGTCTTACAACATATCTCACACTGGTAAATTGTCAAAATAGCACAAATGCAAAGCTGAACTTATTACCATTTTCTTTAATAAAAGTGCATATGACATAAAAATGTTTTTTATCCTTTCTTGTAGTTTTTAAAATATGTCAAATATACAGATTCTACTTTTTTTCATGGCATGTTATCTTTTTAATGAAGATTTTTGTCGTCTGAGTTACCATTTTGAGTAAAAAGGATGTTCACTGAAATCATGTGGCCATGACGTCAAGTTGTGTTCCCGAAACACTATTAACATGGCGACAGAGCAGGTTAGGAAGAAAGGTGTACGAAGATGTGTTGCTAGAGTCCTCAATGGCACCAGAATGGAATGATAAGCAAGCAAAGCTACAACAGACAAACTCATATTTTATGCTTAATTTATCATCGTAATTTTTAAACAAAAGCACCCACAAAGTGCTTGTGCCTAGACTGCTTTGTACTCAATATCTTTATCAATGTTTTGCTGTTGTATCACTTCTTCTCAGACCATTTTCTTAAATTTCATAAAGTAAAGGATCAACTTTCAAGGTGAAATTAATTCTCACAATCATGCTTATGTTTTTTCCATTTCCAATCTTTGGATAAATGTCATGAAAAGGCCCTGGGACAAGGATCTTTTGATTTGACTTCAGTTAAACATGTTATTGTTTATCATTGTATTGTTAAAGAATATAAAAACCAATATTTCATGAAATATTTTACTATTCTCTCATATTTTTGCACTAAACATTCCAAAACAGCTTCTAATCAAACAATTTTGCTAATTTTTATCTTGCACATCTTTATCAATAGGCAAAAAATATTACTTCTTCTAGGGATGTTAATACTACTGCCAATACCACCTTGAGTATGTCATTACTACCAGTTACTGCTCAGGGCTCAAAGTTAGCGACCAACTGGGCGCAATATGCGACTAATTTTTACCCAATGCGCCTAAAAGTTTGAACTTGGTTGCACAGTTGCACCTGGATACAAATGTTGGTGTGCAACTATCTTTACCTTTATTATGGTAAGGGAAAAATCGCCGAAAGTATCCCTTGAAAAACAAAAAAAGAAATTCAAAGTAAATCACTTGTTTCTTCTATCGAAGCTGTAAAGAATAAACATCCTTTCATCGCTCTGTCTCCCATTCGTTTTTGTTGAACCTGTTCAGCTGTTGTCGGTTAAATGCTTGCTTCTTGTTTGGCCTAGCCTGCAGTTAGCTTGCTTTAACGGTAGATATCTCATGTATGTGCACAAAAAGAGAAAAAAAGTTTGACCCAGTTTTTCTCGTCAAGCAGAAAGTAAAGTACAGTCGTATTGTTTGAGAATTAATTTATGACTCCCCCGAGACATAATGCCATTCGTTTGGTTTTAAAGTTTATTTATAATAAAGTCAGATGTACAAAGCAGCCTGAGCGTGACAACAACAGAAGACTTGATCCACATTAGTATGGAGGGGCCAGAAATAGAGTATTTTGACCCTTCACCGGCAGTGGCTGCTTGGCTCCGTAATGGCCAAGCAGCAAGACATCCCACGTTTTGCTACAGGCAGTGGCCTGAAGCAATGATCTATGTAGAGGACACTGATCTAGAATAATTAAAGGTAATAAATGTGACTCTTAGTCAATGAACGTTTAACAGTTTTAATTATACACTAGGTATGAAAGTTTGTAGTGCGCCTAAGATTTTCAGTTGTGCGCCTAAAATTTAAGCTGTGCTCATAAAAATTGAAAACTAGTCGCACAAATGCGCCTGGAAAAAAAGACGAACTTTGAGCCCTGCTGCTACAAAATAAACTACCATTCTAACAACCAACAATAGCATTACTACACTACCAATACAACTACTATCACTAATACCACTGATAACTGTCAACAAATCTACACCCTAATTACTACTTGTAATACCACAACACAATAGTCACTCAGTGATAAATCTAGAGCATGTCACTGCATCTAGAGATGCATAACTTCTGTTTTGGACACACACATTCAACAGTAGTAAACGAAAAGTACCTTCACAAAAAGGAGTAAGGCAAAACTAGCTTAAAAACTAAAGAGGTGTAAGTTTGCTGAATTTCAGGTGCTTTTTCTGGGCTTTAAATTAAAAATTCTATCTTCATTGCAATTTTCCGACTGGTTACAAAATTTTAGATACAAAACTTCTGGTGGACACAATTTATTAGCTGTCAGAGATGTAGATTTGTTCGCAATTTTGCAACTGCTGCTGAAGCTTTATTCGCAATTGGAAAAATGTATAATTTCAAGCCCTGCAATATTACTTTAGCAGTTTCTCCTAATAGTATAAAACGCGAGCTCAATTTTAAGGCATGAGCCACCTCACGTGGTCATGAAATCCGAACCAAAAGTATGGTTTCAAGACTTTTTTCTTGTTTTCCAGTAGGTAGTAGAGAAAGCAGTTGTCCTAAACACTAAATGGTAATGTTTCCTATAATTCAACAAAGACAACTGAGGTCCTTCTTAAATACTGAACATCTGTTCAGATGTGATTTTTAATTTCACAATGTGGCTGGTCAGAGTAGTAGAAAATTAGTATGGTTTTTACTCATTTTTGATTAAGTATTGCACAACTTAGAAGTCTATGTTACTATAGTTCTTAATCAGGATTGTTAATACCTTAAATTTTCAACAATAAAAAAGTTTATACAATACCCAATTCTCATTTTTTTCTGCACTGGTACACGATTTTAATTTTATTCAGTTTTAAAAATATAAACAAATAGAAAAAAATCATGAATATTAAAGAGAGCCCCAAGCTTTAGTAGATGGACCCCCATTTATTGCAAGTTGGGGTCCACTGGATCCCTTTTTTCATACTCTCGATTTTTAACTGGTCACTACTGCTAGAACTGTTGTTATTTTTACTAATATGATTATTTACTACACAAGCTAGTTAATACTCTAAAATATAATTAATAACAAACTAACCTTCTCCTCCACTCATTCCTTGCTCACCTATAAAGTGAGCACAATAGATTTAATTTATCACTTAGTAAAATAATTCGAGTAAAAAAATAAACATAAATTTAATAATGTTCTTTTAATGATCAAGCTGCTCTGCTAATTACAACACCGTTTGGTTGATGACACAAAGTTATCATGTAACAGCAAGTTAGCCCAGTAACTACCTTCTATCACTGCATTCATTTTGCATTTCACATTTTACAAAAACAAGAAATGTAAAGAAGGCACAGTGGTTTAACAGTTCGACTTTTTACTGCAGTATAAATATTGATCATTATCCACTGGCTTCCTTAACAATATGTGAGACAATATTAATCTGGAGTATAACAACAATTCTTTGAACGAGAATAGAATCTTTTCACCATATTGTGTCATGCCAATAATAGTAAAAATGTAAAGTTTCATTGAGATTGCTCAAAGCTTGCTGGATATTAACATTTCAAATTGAATATTTTTACAAAATTAAATGTAAAGAAAAGGTTTATGGGTTTTTAGTGTGAAATGCTCAGGTCTTCACCAAGCTGTGAGCACTCGTCATCAAAACTTTGTATTTTAACTATTATTGATGAGACACATGTGGTGATGCAACTTTTATTTTTTTGAAAACCAGAATATTTATCAATGTTGCATTTACATTATAAGGGTCTATTAATAGACAAATAAAGAAAAAGCATTATAATAATAATAATAATTAATTATGCTGCTGGATAACATACTGAACAAAAATGGTCACTGTCCAATGATTAATGTTACGAAAGTACACACTGTCTCTCATTTCTAGCAGTAACTAAGCCACCTACTGCAGTTATAAATAACAGCAATACACTACATGGTGTGGACAGCAGACTGGTGGCTTTGAGTTCAACTGTTAATACAGTAGCTTGAATGACAAGTGGCAGGAAAGTAACAAAAATCACTGAACTAGTGATTACAGAACTACTACACCTGCCATTTACAAGGTTTAATAATAACCACACAAATCTGATAGAATTTTTCAATCTTGTATATGGAT
Organism: Zoanthus sanctaehelenae; assembly: GCA_028564885.2. Taxonomy (NCBI): domain Eukaryota; kingdom Metazoa; phylum Cnidaria; class Anthozoa; order Zoantharia; family Zoanthidae; genus Zoanthus; species Zoanthus sanctaehelenae. The sequence goes on along the minus strand of JAOTRI020108129.1, from coordinate 3,602 downwards.
AAATCAAGAACCACTAAAAATTAATTAAATCCATATCATTAACAAAAATTTATGACAATATTTCTTGTAATCCAAAGTTGCACACAATTAAATTGCACCTCATTCTCATGGCCTAAACATTTATAGACCTTTGTCTACTATTTAGTATCAACAATCAATAAACATTCTGACTTCTAGTATTTTCCAAACCTTTACCATTTTTGGTAAAACTTCTTTATTAACAGAAGAAATTGTGATTAAATTCTTTTTAAAAAATTGCAGAACCCTTTACATTTGCAATAACTCACATTCACAAACCATTCAACTTTGCATGCTTAAACTTGCAGTTTGATTGATTGCAGGCCGAAGTGCATTTTGCATGGATACAGTACATTACTTTTATTAACCAGTTTTAAACATGGCATTTGCAACAGCTTTTGCCTTTGACTTACCATAACCACCACTACTGTATCCACCCCTATCAGGTCGGCTATCTCTGCGGCCACTGTCAATCAATATTTTGTATAGGAACACTTTTATGGTTTCACCAAGTAACAATGTTCAACGAAAGCACACAAATAGGTGCACACAATATTTTATACCAAATGTTGACGTTTAATAACCAGCCACCCATAAAGCCCTGCAGCAGATATACTGCTACAAAAAGACCCTTTCCTTAAACAGAAAACTGCATTCTAAATCCAAGTATTGACCTCAATAAACAATAAAAATCATGGTCTGAAAAGGACTGAACTTGGTTAAACCTGCCTGTCAATGAGGCTAAGCTTAATTCATAGCTACCTTGTCAGTGCAGCTTAGAACAACAATTTACAGCTGTTTATTAAGACTTTTCAGTTAATAAATGTTTTTTCTCTCTTTTGGAAAATTTTGTAGTCAAGCAGGGCATATACAACTCAATCTCTTGAGAAATTACATCTTCGTGGATTTTTACTCAATTTATTATCATAACTATGGCTTGAACTCTGACTCAAACCCTCATTGCAGAAAAATATTAATTTACTTACATCCAGGAAATGCTGTTCTCAAGTTGCTAAGAATAAGGTTCAAGACTTTAACAAGATTATTTATTAGTTAAAAAATAAGTGCAGTTTTATGTTTAAGGAAGCTTAGATGGTACCACAGATTTAATACTAACTAATTTAAGAACTTTCAGTGCTTCCAAACTAAACCACAAAAATAAATACATCTATTCTTGTTTCTTCCAAAGCACTCACCCCCAACCCCCCCCCAAAAAAAAAAAAAACCTTCCCTATTAAATAAAGATTGGCAACAATTAAACAATTTAAGAAGTAATATGTCTCATCTTTGAAACCATCCAAAGAAACTACACTTTAAAGAGTCTAAAACATATTATATTAACTTTGGCGAACATTGTGGCATATTATCCGGGCTCTAACGGACATTTTGGCGGGCTCTAATATATTAGAGCCTACCGCTAGAACACAACTTTTATTAAATAAATATCTGCGTCTCTGAAGTTCTTGTTTTTGTGCTAACTGCTCTCCAAAGTTATAATAACAGTAATGTAGTTGATGTTCTTGGGCGTAAATATGTTTTGGGCCCTTCTTAGCGCTTATTTTAAAATGAGCCTGACTCTCGCCCAAAACATATTTACGCCCGCGAACATCAACTATATTGTTATATTAACAATGTCCTTTCAGCTTTTCAAGCAAAATGTTTAAAGACCAAATAATTATTTTTAAAAAGCTATAAAAATTTCATTTTGGAAACAAATATGAAAAAGAAAATATTAAGTGACAATCTGCATAGGAAGGGAAGAACAGACTGTAGCAAAAGGTCTGTTTTTTTTCGCAAAAGAAAATTTTATAAATTAATTGAAATGCTGGATGCTCAGCAACAAAAAGTGATAAAATCCAAAAATACCTTGAAAATTCACATTTATTTCTTTGTCTTACCCTTATATGGAAGAACAGTTTATTTTTAATTGTTCCTGGGAGACTCATTAATTTCCATATTGGAGAAGTGATAAAGCTTGCAAGTAATATTGTTTGATGAATAAACAGCTTCTCTCTTTTCTATATAGTGTATACTAGTATCTACATATAGTTCTCTCTATTCTATATAGTGTATAGTAGTATCTATAGTTTTAATGAACAATTCATTATTTTAAAAATTTGTGGTGTTATGCCGTTTGCAAAGTATTCTGGTGGTTTGCACCATACCACTTAGTTTCATGGACACACTAGAGCTTTGTGCAGCACCAACTCAAGAGGTCAGGCTTAAAGGCACAAAACAGTAAAACTAAATCAAACTTGTATTGAAATTGTTTCCATCATATTTTATAAGCTGCAGTTACAGTTTATGATGAACTTTGATCAATGCTGTTCCAAACAAAGCCTTTCAGACTAATTATATTGTTGGAATTCAAAGACAAAATACAATTTTTATTTTACTAAGCCATGTTTAATGTTTGATCTATTATCAGGACTGGATACAGTCCAATGGAGGAACAGAATTACTGAACTTTTGAAAAATCTAGAGTGACCACTAAGCATTTGCCAGGGTGTTGTTTTGTCCAATGATTTGAAAACCAAATGAATGTTGTTTTTACAGAACCATTTTTTTTTGTGGTTTTATTGTTTTTAAAAATTTTGGAATATCAGCACAAATTATTACCAATGTATCATGAGAGAAAGTTTTATGTGTTGATTCAAGTAAAACTGATTTCAAAAGTATTTCAAGTAAAACAAAACTATCATAAATTATTGTTTCTAAAAACTGAAAAAGCTATTGGTGAGTAGCACAATCACCCCTCCATTTACCGTAACATGGGTCGAAAAGTCAAAATTATTTATTTCTATTGTTTGGACCACATTTCTGTTCCCATTTCCAATAAAAAACACATTACAATCAAAAAGTTTCAAAAAAATTAATTTTAATACGCGTTTTGGGCAACACTTTTGGCTCGTTTTCTTGACTTCCGGTTTTGATAGCACAATAGCGTTTCTGTTGTTTCAGTCCCACATAGTTCGTCATCTTTTTTCTTTTTTCGCCATTTTCTGACTCTCTTTCTCTTGTCTTCTCTCTCACATAGTCATGATTTTTCTTCTTTTATCTTTATCTGCCCTGATATTTTCTCTTTGCTTCTTGAACTTTTGTTTTTGTTCAGCTCTTTTGACAGCGGATCTGGTATTTGCAGACTGTGCCTGTTGACGTCTTTCTTCCTTCAGCTTTCCCTCCGTTGTTTTACTTGATCGATCTTCTTTTGACGGTTTTTTTGTAATTAATTTTAACAGTTTCCTTTTTCTTTGCTTTCCTTTTATCTTTAGTGGCGTTTTTCCGTGAAAGAGGTTGATTAACATAATTTGAGTTTTCCATATTATGAACATGCGTGTTGGTCGCCGGTCGCGGAAGTTCTGACAAATTTTTACGTGGCTTTTCAATTACAAAATCTTCCCCTGAACTTTACTTAGACACCCCCTATTGTCTTGTCCGCGACTGCCCTGCTGTTGGTTTGGAAGAAAGTGAAGAATAAAGCAAGAGTCACGGAATAAATGCGAACACTTTGAGAATCGATTTTATTGTTTTGACTACCTTCGTTACGCTTATTGAGCACACTAATAATGGCAGAAACTGTTTCC
>JAOTRI020108118.1:0-13323 GCA_028564885.2 Zoanthus sanctaehelenae | reverse complement strand
ACCACTACTAGTACTATTACTACTACAACTATTACTACTATACGACCATTACTATTACTACTACTACTACTACTACTAACAATAATATCACTATTACTACTACTACGACCACTACTCAAATACTACTACTACTACTGCTACTGCTACGACGACGACCACCACCACTACTACTATTACAACTACTACTACTATTACTAATATGGTCTTCAGAATGGTCTTCAGAACTATTTAAAAAATATTGAAATATTTAATAAAAAAGGACTTTTGGATGTTAATCTCAAAAAGACTAAACTCTTGATATTTCAATCGTCCGGTCGTAAACAAAAAAATATCTCCTTCTTTATAAATAATCAACCTATTAATTAATGTTGATCAAGAATCCACCTATTTAGGAATATAAATTACAGCTTCTGGTACCTTTAACTTGAATCAAAACGTTCTGGCTGATAAAGCCTTAAATGCTACTTTCAAAATTTGTAGACAAATTAACTTCAGTAAACTCTCCTTGACCCTGGCTCAAAAAATATTCCGTACTGCTATGTACCCTTTTCTCGCATACGGTTGTGAGATTTGGGGTTTGTACAACACATTGGCATTTGGCAACTGGGACAAGATATACATAAAAAAATTGTAATCGTTAAACACATTTTGAACTATGCTGTATACCTAAATTCAAAAGATGATAATTCAACTGTAAAACAAATGTTTCTAATGTCGCAAGGATCAATACTCGATTGTCCAAATTCAAATTGTGGTAGACTTAGATTTTTACCGAAGATTGACATTATCTCTGCTAAATTTCGAACAAGTTATCATCCTTTAGCAGTTGAAATACACTGATGATATTGTTCACCAAAAAGTCTACCTACCAAAAGAGTGTGTATATTTTGTAACAAGAACGAAGAAGACGATCAATTTCATTTACTCTTCAGTTGTGAGGTTTATAGAACTTTTAGGCGGCATGCACTTTTCTAAAAGCTAAAATCAGTTATTAGTCCTTCCAACTTTGCAAAAAAAGAAGAGTTTAATAAACAAATTTTTTGTACCACAAATAATAAAGCAATTCTTTACATTTCAAATTATATTTTCAAATGTTTATCAAAACGAAAATCATTACCCCCACAACAGTAAATAAGTATTTTAATAATTACTAATAATTTTAAGTAATGAACTTTATTAATTCTTTTTGTCGCGTATAATTTGATTTGTTTGTAATTTTGAATATTTTATGATTTAATTTGTTTGTAATTTTGAATAATTTATTTTTTACTAACTTTGTTTTGATGCTGTATACTTCAAAGTTTTGTGACAAAATATGCAAATATGCTTTGGCAATATGTAAAAGTTAGCGTCATGCCCGAATAAAACTCGTTCCACTATTACCATGGGATACCACCTGAAATGTATTCGTGATTGTATCCTACTCGAAACGAACCAATTCAACTCACACACACAAACATAATTCTATTAAGTTCATTTGTCTACTAGTCAAGTTTGGAAAAACCTCTCTGCCCCTAATTTTGTAATATCACTGTTGTACCTCTTCTCTCAATACTCTTCAGAATTAAAATATTTTCACCAACACAGGAAACTTTGCATTGATGCTCTTGCTATGGCCGGTACGAAGGAAGCGTTGCAAGTTCTCAAGAAAATGGTGATAAGAGGAAAAGTAGCTGGCAAACGACTGTATCGAGTGTTCTTTGCTCTACCCTTTACTCCATATTTGTCAATCAAAACTGCGGATACCACCCTGGTAAGAAACTCGAGTTAGCCAAAAGGAATTTCGAATTAGCAAAAGGAATTTCGAGGTAGCAACAAAAAATATTCGACTTGGTAAAAAGGAATTTTGAGTTAATAACATGAAATTGGTTTTTAACATTTTTGAATGACAAAAAATATGGCAAAATTTTGAAATAAAATTATATTGCCGTAAGTTTGATGTCGATCATAAGCCACCGTTAGTAACAGACCTACAGAGCAACTTTATTAAAGCTTTTTAAAAAAAATAACAACTGACCAACGGGAATAATTTTCAATTTGAATAGTCAAAATTCTTAATTTGAGTCTAGTCCGCTCGGGGATGAAACTTGGAGTTTCTAGTTATTTGTATTAGGGTCAAAATTTTCTATGGTTACGTTATCCAGGATTATCACTATTTTAGGAAAAGGCCGTTGAACCGTAGGTCCTCGGAGACTTATGTGTTTTAAAACGTGTATATGTCTGTCACTATCACTACCACTATCACTACCACTATCAGTATCACTATCACTATCACTATCATTTTCATTATCATTATCATTACTATTTTATTATCATTGTCATTGTCATTGTCATCATCATTATTATTATTATTATTATTATTATTATTATTATTATTATTATTATCATTATCATTACTATTATTATTATTATTGTTATCATCATTTATTTTTAAAATGCTGTTCTCCAATTCAAAATTAGTGAAGCAGATTCCGGTTTAGCAAATAGGTTATCAAAGAAACTAAATTTATAAATCAGCTTGCAATAAAAAGAACCTGTAAAATTATTAACTTTTGTTTTAGATGTTGTGTAAACAACCAGCCGTGACAAAAGACAGGGATGTTCACCGTCATTGTTTGATAGCATTTGGTGCGTTAGTGGGAAGAATATTGCGTTCACGAGATATTATTCAGAAACCAGAAAAAATGGCAGCTCTCCGCGAATACCGGCAGGTTCGTAACAATTATTACAATGAATATTTTTGGGCGATTCGCAAAAACAATGGCATTAAAACAAGCCTCAGGCTCAGTTTGACACTCGCGGTTTAAGCCTTTCTCCTCTCATTAGGCTGAAGAATGATTTTAGGAGCTGAACATAAGTTTGGCTCAGCGTCACTGAAATTTATATCTATGGTTGACTTTATTTTGAACAAAAGAACTTATCAATATTTTTTCCATGATCTTTGAAGCGCACAACCCTACCGTGTACTCTACGATCTACCTGGTATTACTATATTCCTGTGCGCATGACCATGGAGCTCACCTCACCTTCCTAGAGAAAAAATATCATTGTACTATTAGTTTGTAGTTACTTGCCCGTTTTATTGGGAAAAATCCTGAAAGGTTTTCTTTTAGTTACAAAAGCAATTACTTTCCTAAAGAGATGTAACAACTATTTATAAAAAATATTCGGATGCTTTGATCAATCGCTTTTGGGAACGTAGATATCTATTTGGGAACGTAGCACAGTTTTATTTGAGGTTTTATCATTGAAACATTTCAGAGCCCAGTTGTTCAGTAGCCAATTTGCAATTATTCAAGATTAAAAATTAAACTCATGGTTTTGTTTTCAGCTCTATACTGTATGCTGGGAAGAATTCAAAATGTAATTTTGGGATTAAGTTTTATCCTTTGAAAAATTAAAAACTTCAACCTTTTCTTTACGAAGGAATTTCTCCTGTCCCTTTCCATTGGTCATGGGTTAAAGATAATACACTTTTTAACAACCCAGCGCGTAGTATATATTGCGAGCCAAAGGTTTATAAGTTTTTGAATTTTAGAGATACTCTTGCTCATGAGGCAAAGTAAAACTAGCGTGTCAAATTAAATGTGAAAGGTTTACAGTTGGTACTACTATATGGCATACTACGTATTCCTTTCTCTCTTGCTTCTAAGAACCGAAATTTAACTGAGGCCTAAATTTACTGTCAGAAAAGTTTCTAAAACATTTTCCTAGCTTTTACCGGGTTACGGTATCATCAGAAACTGCTTTATGTTTTAGAGATTTTTTAACAGTAAGTTTAGGCCTCAAATGAGTTTAAACATTCTACTGAAGGACAACAGCCATAGATTATTCTCTTGTTTCTTCTTCATTGAAAAAGAGAGTAACATTTTTAATAGTGTAAATACCACATCATAAAACCCAGTATTAAGCACCTATCTTCTAAATTACCTGCCCCAGAGCCTTTGCTTTTTAATTCTTGTAGATTCAATGCATGAATGCGTTGGTTTTCTTGCATGACGGGTACATAATTTACTATTTCCCTTGATCTAAGGTCCTATGTCGGCGCCACGGGGCACGAGGAGAACAGGTAACAGATAATGCACTATCTAACAAAATTATGTAACTCATTAAATATTTTGTTTTTTGTTTTAAGTTTCTGCAAAAGAGACTGTTAGGGGCAAAAAACCAACACCAACAGCTCACGGCCTTGAAAGCCATCGGTAATTCTGGTCTAACAGGCTTGAGACATCACGTGTACCGGCTTATGATGCGGCGTCAAACGCCATTATGTGTGCGCGTTGAATGTGTGTGGGCACTCCGTCGCATGCCCAAGGCTGGTTTTTATGGAAAAGAGGTTAGTAACTACTTTAATGCAATAACTATGAGAAAAATAATGCATATTGTATTAACTTTGGCGAGCATTGTGGCGTATTATCCGGGCTCTAACGGACATAATATATTAGAGCCCGCCGCTAGAACACAACTTTCATTAAATAAATATCTCGCTGCGCTCGGGCTAAAATGAGCCTGAGTCGGGACCAAAACATATTTATGCCCGCGAACATCAACTATATTGTTATAATAACACATGATAAAAATTGGCAAGAATGTTGTTTGTTCCGATTTTTTGTGTTTTCTGGCATCTCTTGCGGTAAATTGTACGGTGTGAACCAATACTATACTATATTTAGTAAGGGAGCTAGAAGAAGACTTGAAACCACCGTGAATTTCAGAAACTAAATTTTGAACATTTTGTAATTTTGACGCATTATCAGCCTCTTTCGACACTATGCAATATTGTGTTGTATAAAAAAATCAAAATCAAATCAAATAAAGTTTAAAATTAACACCACATGATGGAGACCCAGATGAACAGCGTAAAATTTTTCATTAGCTAAATTTATTAGGAAGTATAAGTATTAATATTGCTTTTTATATATCTGAGCCAGTGGGGGCTTTTTATGTTTTTTGTACACACACATTTTGGCAGTCTGCAAAAAGTATCAGATCTGAAACTGAATTGAAACCAAATTTGAGGTCTCCCGACAATAAAAGACGAGGGGTTGGCCAATCTCCGAAAGCAAAAGTCAGAAAATGTTTCAAATAGCACCGATCGTGTTCCTATCAGATACATATATCAAACGCTGAAAATGTCAGCTGAATCGGCCGACCCTAGCCTCATCTTTTGATCCTGCCCGGTTTTTTCTGCCAAGGATATATATGTCCCATAACGGACGAGTAACACTGGAGTGCTGGGTACCACAATTATCTGAAAATAACTTGATAGGGATAGCCCTAGGAATAAGACCTATATGGGTAATAGGGATAGTCCTAGGAATAAAACCTATATGGGTGATAGGGATATCCCTAGGAATAAAACCTATATGGGTGATAGGGATATCCCTAGGAATAAAACCTATATCAGGGTGATTCACTGTCTTTTCTCTCATTTTTTCTTTTTAATTGCAAACAAAGACATATATAAATATGAATTAAGCTTTGAGAAGGTTCCTTAACAGCGATAGGAAAAAGTTGTTATATATTTATTCAGCTCTTTAATATCAATTACACAAACTTTTTCCTTCTGCATCCGGTTCAAAACTGCCTTAGACTTGGTTAGAACTATAAGGATATAATTTTCTATAGCTTTTTCTTATTTGTTTGCTCACACATCCTGCAAAAAAGAATCAAAATTAAAATCATGTTTAGAAATCAGGTAAAACTGGCAAAATTGTTTTGTTTTAAACCAACTAAACGTTTTCGAACTATTTTAGTTTATCATCGATAACGTTCGAAAACGTTTAGTTGTTTTACAAAACGAACCAGTTTTACCAGTTTTACCTGATTTCTAAACATAATTTTATTCTTGGCGAAATAAACTAATTTCCAGTTTCATAGAACCCGTAGTACAAATAATACGCCCATGAAATTCGAGTTTATGTAATAAAGTTAGTTCTACCTCATCTGTAGTCCATTGTCTTGTCAGCGCTCCAAGCGGCAACCGGTGTGGTTGCCATGGTGAGTAGATTAAATAACGCCGGGGCAACAAAAACTGTCAGACGGTGGCCAATTTGCTGGCCTCCTTTTTGGTCATTACGTCGTTTTTAGATGAGTTCTAGACTTTTAAAACAGTTTTAACACAGGAATTTGACATCCTTTTAGAAACCAATTATACAACTTACTGAGCTGAGATCGTGATTAAACTCTTTACCCATGAGCATATATTTGACATCGAATCCTTGCACTTGCACGAATTTTAATGAGGTTTAATAACTTTATTATTATCAACTTTATATTGTCTCTACTCTAGTAGTGTTGAAAGTAGAATAGGCAAACAAACTGAAGCAGAACTGCTGTATGCTAGTTACCCAGTTGGTAAGGCGCCAGTCTGTTGTGCGGGAGGCTTGGGTTCGACTCCCCGCCGTACGGACACTTAAAATAATTAATGAGAAGGTGCAGCGTTTGCTCTAAAATCCACAAATGGTTAGACTATTGCCTCTTCTCAGATAAGAACGTTAAACCATAGGCCCAGTCTCTTGATCTCTCTGTCGGGGGACTTAAAAGAACCCACACACTTCTCACAAAGAGTAGGTTGGTTATCCCGGTGTTGTGGTTTTGTCTCTTCAACTTCTACCAATTTGCGCCATAAAATGCCGCTTAGCGGACTTTCTTTTGGAACCTGTATCTGTTTGTAAAGCACTTAGAACTTTAGGATAAGCTGTATATAAATACCGTAATTGTCCTTCAACAATGTTACTGCTTCGTTTAAGGTTCGAGCTAAATTGTTCACGGTATTTGCTGACGGAACACAACATCCAGAATTACGTATGGCGGCGTTTACTTTGCTTCTTGACTGCCACCCGTCACTCACGACTCTGATAGCCGCGGCTACCGTTGTGAGAAGAGAACGTCTCAGCTATCGTCGCCGTAGCAACCAAGTTGCCTCTTATGTAAGGTCGCATCTGTATTCTCTTGCTTATCATCAGAACACAATCACCAAAGAAAGGTAAACTGTTTTGCTCTTTATGCCTAAAGCAGGGCTATAGGCAGGGTGGAGGGGGGGGGGGTGGTGATAGGTTGTGAAGGAAAGTCGCGCTGAGTGTACTTGCTCTTCCCCAGCGGCCGCAAAGGTGCGCAATGACATTAGGTCATGTCTGGGAGAGTTAATCACCAAAAAACTTGTTCTTTGTTCGCACCCGACCCCACCTCCCTTCCTTTCCTCCCAGGAAGATTCTTACGGGGCTGCATACATATTTTAATTACTGGGTTGCTTGTGGCAAACCAGTGTTAAAATGTGTTCAGTTAAATTTTTAACTGTCTTTGTAAACAAAAAATTTAAAATATGCGCTATAGTGTTTAGCATCGTATGATTGGGCGGTAAGTTGACATCATAATAACAACTAAAACTACATAGTTTTAGCGCAAAATAAACACAAATGAACTAACAAATGAAATTTAGTTATAAATGTAGTTACTAATGACAAATGCTTAACAGAGAAATATGATGACTACAGCTTAATGTGAATATAAATGTCTCAATACCGTACCGTTTGTCTTAATACCGTACTGTTTAATTTGTTGCAATACCGTACCGTTTGTCTCAATACCGTACCGTTTAATGTTTCAATACCGTACCGTTTAATGTTTCAATACCGTACCGTTTAATTTGTTTCAATACCATACCGTTTGTTTCAATACCGTACCGTTTAATTTATTTCAATACCGTACCGTTTAATTTATTTCAATACCGTACCGTTTGTCTCAGTCGGGACAAGCTGCGAACTTATCACGCACTTAATTACTCAATCTATTTAGAGTCATAAAAAACTCGACGTTTGTCCCAGGTCTTAAAGTGTTTGTTTTTCTGAGCACCATTACACACAGAGAAGGAAAAAGTTTGGCAGTACGTGGCAAGCAGATTCATTATTTTGCAAGAGAATGATATTTTCCTCAACATAGTCGAATAGTGAATTTTTTTGTGGAAACGGTTAACTTTTAAAAAGTAAATGCGCAAAAAATACCTCGTAAAACTAAGTCAAGTCCGCTTTTTCACTTTTTCACAAATTCATTGAGAAAATAATGCATCGCTACCAATTTAATCCTGAAACTGCGCTTGAGTAGTGTCACTCTTACAGCTATACTCAACCAGACGGTTGTGCGCATGAGCAGAGTCACTTGTTGGTAATTATAATTTGCAGGTTACGTGGTGACTATCGCGCTATTGTGAAAGAACGAAAATTTTCCATTGAATGATAAAAACTTTGTTTCTCTTTCCAGATCATCCCGTGCACGTCTTGCTATCCGTCTTCTGCCACGAATGATACTGGGCTTAGAGTACTCCAAAGGAATACGCTATGCGGGTTACTCACGTAAGAAGTTTCATTTTTCCGTTGGTAGCTTACAATATTATTGACGTTCTTTAATCATTGAGACGGAATTTCTACTGTGTGGTAAACCATGACTTTTAGAAATCTACACGAGTGCATTACTCTATGATACTTTGACAGCAGGTCATTTCAAATGTCATTCTTAGATGAACAACGATTATTGAGACTGAATTAATACTGTGTTGTAAGCAATGACATTTACTAAGATTTCAAATTCAAGGAATTTGAATTGGATAGATAGATAGATAGTTAGATAAATAAAGTTTTATTTATTATACTCAGTAAATCCATTCAGGCAAGACACTATACGTAATTAAAGATAAACCAAGTAAATAAAATAAAGCGAAAGGTATACATTTTAAAAAATCACTATATTAAATATGAAAAAAAATAAAGAAAAAACCCCTGCTTTTCAAGGATGCCGTGTCACTCAAAAAGTGCGCAATACCCCGGCTTTAAGTTCAGATAGCGATGGAGAATTGACCAACAAATAAAGTGACAGAGTATTCTAGAGTAACGTCCCACTATAGCTGAAACTTTTTTTTATTGTACTCAGTATGGGGGAGGAGTACCTGTACCAGGCAAGATTTTTACTGATCAACCATGACACCAAATGATTTAATACAAGAAACACGATTGATCGGTGTGCCATCAATAGCAAGCCTAGGAGTCCCCTGAAGGCTGGCTAGCCTCTGGCGCGAGCCAATAAGTATAAATTCAGTTTTGATCATATTCAGTGTATACTTATTTGCTGCGAACCAGGAATTATATACCTACCAAGGTCCTCATTCATATGCAGGTTGATGACACCCAGGTCATTACTCGTAAAAGTTATATAAGTGTCATCAGCATACATTTTTGGTTTGGAGTAAGACATTCAATTGGAGAGGTCATTTATGTAAAACAAAACCAAAAGGGGACCAAGACTACTGTTCCCTGATGGACCCCACACTTAAGAAAAGCTTGTGATTAATTTTGACCATTAATATGGCTGCATACTTGAGAACGAATCTTTAAATAGAACGCAAACCATTGGAACGTGGAGCCTTGGAGACCAAAAAATGTTAGCTTTGACAAAAAAATGTTGTAATCGACTGTGTCAATGGCCTTCTTAAGGTAAAAAAAAAACGACAGCATTGACAAACCCTTTATCAATGTTCAAAGACCAAGAAACAGTGCCTTCTAACAAAGCAGTGACTGTAGAATGCATGGATCTAAGACCAGATTGACAACTAGTTATTGCTATTAAGATAGGCATAGAACTAATTGTAAACAATACGCTCGAAAACCTTAGCAATAACAGGGATAATTGAATTAAGTATAAGAGTTATGGTTACCAAAGTTAACTAAGTCTTCAAAATTTGTAGAAGAGCAAGAAGACGGGGATTATAACTAGCACAAACTCGTAAGGCACAAAATAAAAGATAACGTGGAGTGCAATGGTATTGTCAAGTGTGTTTCCACTTGCCACCATATTGTAATCGATAATAATAACAATAATCACAATCACAATCACGATCATAATTTATTTTTAACGTCAATTGCGAAGGAAGTGGTTACCCATTCTTTCTAGCCAGAGGCTAATGTTTAATCGCTCGACGGCTCAGATCTTGACGTGAAAGTCGAATTTGCAGGGGGAGGAAAATTGGTGTACCCGGAGAAAAACCCTCTGAGTAGTAGACGCTAAGTAGTACACCCTGAGTAGAACACCCTGCTTAAATCTCTGCTTGTATTAGATGCGCTCCACATCCGAATCGATTAAAACGTTTTGGAATCTCAGAAAACAATCTGATGACACAGAAAGCTAGTTTTTCAGATGAACTAGGCTAAACTAGATTAATTTTCGTCGGTAAAAGCAAATTAAATCACTTTAAAATACTTAACCAGTTCTCATCTTTAAACATTCGTGATAGTCTCATGATTTGGGCTGACAGACTTTCTCATGTTAATTTTTGCTTCAATGCTTCGTTAGTCTTTGTCGTTATTGCTGAGCAAGCTTTTCTTTAACAGTTTCGGCTCGAAGAGTCGGCTCTCTTCAACAAACCCTGACTGAAGAGAGCTCTCTTCATCGAGCCAAAACTGTAAAGAAAGACTGTTCAGATATCTTTAACGAAGCATTGAAGGAAGTTAGCATCTTTAAACACAAACCTTCATTATAAACGTAGAATTACCACCTTCCAATGTCTTGTGTATAACTGAAATAATAAAACGAAGAATCATGTTTATAGAGAGGCTTCAAGCAGGAGCGGAGATCGAGGTAAACAAGATGAACGTCCCATGGAATTTCCATCCTCGACAAATGAACACAAAAGTTCAATTGCATCTTCTCCAACACAAGGTCAATGCATTTGAGGTACGTTTTTTGATGAAGTTATGAGTATTTTGATCAAAGTTTGGTAAAATGTGTTTACTTAGCTACATTGTTACAGTTTTCTCAAACATTTATATGGCTATCATTGTATTTGCTAGTTGATATTAAATTCTTCTTCAAAAGGTTTAAATTAAACAGACAATGTAGTAGGACTATTTTCTTTGCAACAATTTGTGGAAAAAAAAAGAAAAAATATATGTGTCTAATATATCAAGAACCTATACCTTTGGCGAGTCTATTCTTGTGCGAATTTGTCTGAACCCTTCGACCCAGACAACATTTGAACGTAGAACTTAATTTGTCCTAGATGCAGACGTCCTAACATTCTATCAATGTGTTTATGCTAAGTTTTATTATATTCATATTATTTTGTAGTTTTTAGCTATATTGTGTATTTGGTTTTATTGTTCGCTGATCGTTGGAGTCTCGATCTCTCTTGGCTATGTATACGATCGTCCGAAAATACAATAAATAAATAGATAAACGAATATCGTTTTTTATGAAGTTCATTGCGGGAAATGTGGTAACAGATCTTAAACTTTTAAACAACTTTTCATCTATTTAGCTAGCCTAATTGCCTTCTTAAGGCGTGTAAATTCAGGTTATTGACACTCTTGTACAAAGTCTAGGCGAACGTGACTGGCGCCGTTGTGTGCTTTCCAACCACAAGGTCCCTTGTTCGATCTTGGCAGATTTCCAAGATTCGAGTATTTGTGTGCCTTTTTTTTGGTCTAAGCCAGCTCAACTTTCCACCCTTCCGGGTTAGGTGAATGAGTATTTGCGATAAACTGGCGTCCGGCGTTCAGATGAGGGGATGAGGACGGCCGGGAACGTGAGCGACAACGGTTCTGAAAAGCACTTTTTTGGTTTACTCTATATATTTTTTGCAACTCATTAGGGGTTTGTTTTTCTATTCGCTTTATGAATAAAAAAACCGATTGGATATTTCTCCGTGAAGCTAAACAATTACTGAGAAAGTCTCGACTGAACTCTAATAAACTTTTTTTCAGTTTCTAATTTTAGCGACATCTCCGTGTAGGTGCTCCGTTCGTCCTCGTGGTCAGCGTTTTGGTTCTCGTTGCTTAAGGTCCCTGTAGACACTCATTCAGTGCCAGCTCCATGAGCCACTAGGCTTTTCTTGTAAAGGATTTAGTTTTTTCTGAATTATATCTAACACTTTAATTCCATGCATGTAAGTGTGTCCTTTGCTTCACGCTCTATTACCAATTTCGCTTAATTTTTTTTTCTAGAAATATAATATACTCAACCAAATTACTCGATCCTGATTGGTGGAGACGAGTACAATTTTAACAAAAATTGTACTCTTCAGAGTACTTATTAAGTTGTCATGGTAACGACGTAAGCCTCACGAACTTAAAGCTTGTTTTAAAATTATTCAATAAATATTTATTGTATTTTATTACTGTTTTTTTTAGATTTGTAACCCCATTAAAAACACTCTTAAAATTCGTTACTCCTATTCCTACTCTAGCTGATATAAATAAAACATTATTAGAATTGATTTTGAATTAGCAACATATTGAATTCTGTGTTGAAAATCTTTAGATTGGTGCTCGTATGGAGAACCTTGACAAGGCCATTCGCGATATTATCTCCGATATCAGCACTCGCAAGAAGCGATCTCTCTTCAACTTTCTTTGGGATTCCGTGACTGAAAGCCTTTCTACTAGGAGACCAACAACCAGACCCTCAACAAGACCAACAACCAGACCCTCAACAAGACCAACAACTAGACCATCAACGAGACCTAAAAAGAAGCCATCTACCCAAAAATCAAAGAGACCAGAAAATAGACCATCTACCCGCCAATCAACTAGGCCATCAAGACGACCAACAACTAGACCATCAACTAGACCACCAACGAGACCAACAACTAGACCAACAACTAGACCAACAACTAGACCGCGGGAGAAATTCATTTTGCAAGAAGGATTCGAGACATTACAAAAAGAAGACGAGTCCGTAATTTCAGAAGAGGCAGACGAGTCTATACTACCAGAAGATGTAGATGAGTCCACAATGCCAGAAGAAATTAAAAAGCACACAACTAAACCGATTGATGGTACAACGGGATCTGAACCGGTTAGAACTTGTTTTAATAATAATAACGAAAAGAAACAGAAATAAGTCTCCTATGGCGTACGGTTTTATACGTGAAAGAGTAAAAGTAGCACAGAATTCTTTTGAGAATTCCAATTGAGGAACACTTTTTTACGTATGACTAAGACCGAACAGTGGGCGGGAGGGGGGAGGAAGATGTACCTGTTAGTTTTTGGATAGTGCCCCAATAAGCTCAATACCCTGACCGTATCCCACACCTATGAATGTTTAAAATTAATTATTTATTTAACGAATAATTTTTCTTTTGTTTAATTTGTAGTCTGAATTCAAAGATGAAGAAGAAGAAGCAGCAAGAAGTAAGTAAGAATAATTTTGTAGCAAAACCCGTGTAAAACTTTCTGTATCGTTGGATCCTTGCCGAACAAAGTCAACCAAAATATGAAGGTATAAAAAATATATAAGAAAAGTTGACACACAACGAGAATAAATTGAATTTCAAGT
>JAOTRI020108107.1:0-13324 GCA_028564885.2 Zoanthus sanctaehelenae | reverse complement strand
AACGGTAGGGGGGGGGGGGGCCGCGGCCTGTCCGGCCCACCCCTAAATCCGCGCCTGCTCTTTCCATGAAGAAGGAACTAAACAGACATCCTTAAAAATTGTCAACGGCACTTTCTTGCTACCGTCGAGACCAACTGTGCTTCCCTGTCGCACAATCCTTCCTGTTCTCGGAGCATGGACGGACAGCTTTTTCTTTCTGTTACTTTTATGCTGTTTCGTGGTGCTGTAGATTTTAAAACAATTAAAATTGCTAGAAATTGATCGTGCTCGGTCAAATGCCAGACCTGAATCTGGGAGAGTTCCGTAGATGCCTAAGTCGAAGTACGTAGAATGCTGAAAACTCTGTACAACTCCTCTTCATCAGACTTTGACAAGGATCTGCTCTTGGCACCGGATGCTGGAGTTGCAGGAGTTGTGTGACTAGTATAAAAAAGATTAGAAATAACGGCTCTAACTATTATCTGTAAATTCTTTGGTCACCCTCTCTTTCAGCCATGTTGGTCGCGGTGTTCTGCTATTGGAAACGAGGTTGACAATAGACAACTTCCGGTCAACAGACAAAGCCGTTTCCTTTCGATTTTGTATAAATTAAATATTCAAGTTAGATTCACGGTTTGTTGGAATTCGGTTAGCTTGTTGGTTCGATTTCCATGCAAACGTTTTCATTTATAATTTGGAATTCAATTCTTTTTTTCTTAATGTTGGAATTCTGTTTTCTGAACTTTAATTGATGTGGTTTTGACTTCAATTAGATGTCACTTTTGAAGTTCATCTAATGAAAATTGTTTCATAAACTTGTCCGCAACCAAAAAAATCTTAATGTTAAATTTTGACATTTCGATTTCGAATAAGACATTTTCGACTTCGATTTCTATCCGTTTCGAGTTCAATATTTGTTTTTCAAGTTCAATGTTTATAGTTTGGATTTCAACTATTATGCATTCAAGTTCAAATTATGTGTTTTGAACTTCAATTGATGTGGTTTCGACTTCAGAGTGGTCAACTTTTGAATTTCATCAAATTCATCATCATCACCATCGTCATCATCATCATCATTATTACAATAATCATCACTATCATCAATATCATCACATTATCGACATCATCATCATTATCATTATTATCACTATTATCATCATCACCATCGTCACCATCACCATCATCATCATCATTATCATCATCATCATCATTTTCTTCATTATCATCATCATCATATTCATTATCATCATCATCATCTCTTAATCATCACTGTCGTCATCATCATCCTCATCTTCCTTATCATCATCATATTCATCATCCTCACCATCGTCATCATCACCAACAACAACATTACCATAATCATCAATATCATCATCATTATCGCCACCATCATCATCAACTTCATCATTTTCGTCTATTTTTCATACTTGTATGGCTTATATGGGATTTTTAGGAATAGAAATACATAAAATAGAAACTTTGTCGAACTCGTGAGGCTGCTTTTTTTGCGAAGTTAGAAACAAAACAAGCCTCTATAACAGTGATAAAACTGATTTTAATTTTAAAATTGAAACAAATATTTCATCGCCCTAACAATCTGGTACAAAATTCAAGACTTCAATCTTAATCCGGAATAATTGGATTATGCCCTAACGAACGCACCCTAAACCCTTTCAGTACCAGTTTCATAGCTAAATTCTCCCAACTTGTTTCCATACTTTATATTGAGCAAGTTTGAGAGAATATTACTTTTAATCTCCTGTGGTTTACTTTGTTATATCAATTCCCACTTTCTCATTACCAAATGTTTTATTTTATATGTGTCATGTATATAAGGAGAATTTGGGTGGTGATAACTGATTTCGACTGAAAGGGTTAACACATATTCTCATTACCAAATGTCTTAGTTTGTATGTGTTATGTAAGGAGAATTTGGGTGGTGATAACTGATTACGACTGAAAGGGTTAACACATTTTCTCATTACCAAATGTCTTAGTTTGTATGTGTTATATAAGGAGAATTTGGGTGGTGATAACTGATTTCGACTGAAAGGGTTAGTTAATGGCTACTTTTCACACAGTTCAATTTTGCGCGAGATCACGAACAAATTATAAGGCTATTCGGTACTCAAGATGTTTAAAAATTTTTATCTTATTTCCTAAGTCTACAAAATATCCCTTTAATCAGTCAAATAGACAGTTTCAGTATATAAATAAAGATTAGATCTTCAATTTTTTATAGACAAAAACAAAACAAAAAAAAGGAAAATGGATTAATTTTCCAAAAACGAAACACCTGCTTATTTCAAACGAGGTCAAATATAAAATTTCGGCTTTAGTTTTTTTGAAGGTTTAAGTTAATTTATAAACTATATGCAGCGATGAATACAAAACACAACCTATAAAAGCTACCGCAAATTGCCTTCCACGGCCAAATATTTATGACTAACACGAATTCTTTAAAATTGTTTATCCTATTTTCAAATCAAAACTCACTCCTTTCTAGTTTTCTTGACTAGCAAGATTAACAGACTATCTTTCCTACCAGAGCAGGAAGCTAAAAAAACAATTGAGCAAATATTTGTTTTCTTAAATAAAAGTCGGTTGCAAAAAATATTAAGTAAACAAAAAATATCATTTCATTTTCAACTTGCAAACGAAAACGGAAAACAGAATAAATATGAGAAATGTTTGAGCTTCGTTGGGGCTACATAAAGATTTCATTTTTTAAAGTAATTGTCTTTGGTTAATAGATCTGAAACAGGTCATTAGACATACAATAGTGGCATACCTTTGACGGTTCTTTTCCTCCAATGCCGAGTAATTTTCGGCACTTAAGCCGACTCTGTGCATCGTCAAAACTTCTTCTACAAAGCAATGATTACATTTGTTATAATTCAGTAACTCACACTTTGAAATTTTTAAAACTTCTCGGCATCAAAGAGCGATTAGCGACTGTTTCTAAAAACTCAAACGAGCAACTGAAATGTCATTAATAGTTTAAATGTTTCATCAAATAAAGCAAAATATCTTCACAAAGCAACTCCTTTGCAATTGCGTGCGATAAACCAGTTTCATATTTATTGTATGTTCAGCTGAGAAATGTTAGCTTCTGGTTTATGACTGAATATTTTGGAGTATAAAATTATGTTAGAGGTATTAATACTGGCGTCTTGTATAACATCCGATACGAGTCGTTTCATCATCGATCCCAAGCAAATCTTGCCTTTTGTTGAGCAGCGAGTGCGATAAAATAATATGGAAATACTGAACACTGGATTTACAATCTTCCTAACTTGAAATTGAAGCATTGAACGAAACACATTGAACTTCACTTGCATCTAACCAACAACAAAGGGAATTGTCAACTGAAGCGAGAATTCTTAACTTTATGGTAATAGAGTCTTGACGCTTTTCCAGATTTAATAATAAACAGCTAGCTGCAACGCTCTGTAATAAATAAAGAATGTTTACCGCTTTTGAGCTGTCAACATTGATTTCATTGCAAAGAAATACTGGCGAGCGAGTGCCCAATGGACTTGACAAAAAATGATTACGAAAACCAGACGAAAATGAAATTACGATACTATCAAATGAAACAAGATTACTGCTCCAGCTTTGCTCTAGTCAAATATCAAATCTCTTTTGAATGAATAGAGCCCCTTTCACAATTAAGCCCATAAATTTATGCCGTGTATATCCGAAATAATGCCCGCGACGCGAGTTGAAAGTGCTGTGACATTCAGGAAAACGCGATGGATAGCTGGAGCTATCAAAGTTATGGCGCAAGCCGTGATGTCAAAAGATACTATAAAAGCCAGACCTACTTTTCAACGTTGATCAGATTAAGTTTGCGAGAAGAGTCTTCTCTCGTGTTTGTTTCCATAATTGCTTTCTTAGAAGCAGACTGAACAAGTTCCTGAACCCAACGATAATTTATGTGGTCGCTCTGCTATTTTAAAACTTCTAAGTAAGGAAATGAACACAAGTTCACAGCACCAATTAAAATAGAGAAACTGCCTGCTGAAAGCTGAACAGAGGCAAACTGATGACAAATCTTATGCAAATAGCCTTTATACAAAATGAAATATGATCATTTCGATCACAGAAGTCATGAATAAAACTAAAAGAAAGCGAAAATATTGTAGCTAACGAAACACAACTTATAAGCGTGACTGAGTGATTTCGATCATTACAACAATTGAGTAAAAAGTCGTCTGCGATAAACTAAAAACTAAGGTACATTATTATATAAATACGGTCGAGTTAATTGTAAATTTTGGACCAAAACACGATAACTTTTTTGAATATTGGTTAAGCTTGACCTTAACTTGAATGTTTTCTTTTATCTCTTTCTATGATAAAACAAGAAAGATATATTTCACCAGCGCAATGCAAAGCATACAGGATCGAAAAAATCTAAATGCAAATTAGTTTCAGTTATTGTTGTTTGAAAATATCAAGCACAAAATTTTCAAGCAGCTGCATTTAGAATGATTGGTGCCATATTTGTAACTCAAACGATGATGGCTTTAAAAATCAAGAAAATAAATCGTTTGTGCCGTTTTCACACGAGTGTTGTTAAATTATACAGTTTCAATCTTGTCAAAACTTAATATTTAACCTCGAGCGGAATAATTCTTTGAACAAAATTTAATTCTACATAAGGCCTATAATGATTTGAGCTTTTTGTTTCTTTACATGACAATAAATAAAGCGATCACAAGGAAATTAGGAATGTTTAAAAGCGGCAAGCGAGATTTCGCTTTTGCCACTGCTACAGTACATGACTAGAAATTAATTACAGGCTCACGAGATTGCTCTGAAAAACTAAGCAAAAAATTAAAATCTACGATCAAAATCTTGACAGGGAAGTTCACTTTTTTGTATAAACTTAGCACATCAATAATTTGTAACTTACTTTAGTCTTCCAAGAAACATTTTGTTGTGTTCATCCCGTTGTTGAAATACAATTGGCAGACAAACTTTTTTCCTTTTCAGGTGCTGTGATATTATATCTTAATCTTTTCAAATTTGAAATAGCAATGAGGAAAACTGCACTTAGGTTGCGACAGCTCATTCGTCAGTTCAACAATGGAACCATCCGCTTTTTTGAAGAGCTGTCATACACGCATTCTCTTTCTATAATAAACTAGTCTAAAATACCAAAAATCTTAAGAAACTTTTTGGCTAAACTCTCTCGAACCAAGTAACTTCCTAAAACGAAAAACATGCAAGAAAAGTGACATGCGGAACTTGAAAGGCCTTTTTGAATTTCCTAATTCATTCCTCAGTTCATCTATAAAGCGCTTTTGCGCTATAAATCTCAAAATCTCAAATCTTTTATTCAGCTAAGAGGAGAATGAAAGTTTGTTACTAAGTCTGTTTCTCGGATGAAGTGTTCAAAAAATTAGGAAACCCTTAAGAAACCATTTGAGATTCAAAAGCTAAAGAACTTTCTTATAAAAAACTACGAGTATGCTGCAAGCCTGAACGGCGCGCATCAAACACACCAATGAAGTCAGTCGCAATACACGCTCTTTGACAAGAACCAGGAAGTTTAACCGAGACTCAAATGTTCTTAATTTTGTTGCTGTATCAGCCCTAATTTGTTCTTAAATTGTACGTATTTCTGCGAGCGGTTTAAAATAACGTGAAATAAAAAAATGAAAAAAAATACAAGACATTCCTAAGCAATGTTGATCGTCTGTAGTTGGAGATCTCTATATTACAACAACAACAACAACAGCCGAGAAATCTATTTATCTCACATTTGATTGTTTACAATTTATTTATTTATTTATTTACTTATTTAATCACTTTGACCATCATAAAATAATTACATAAAACTAAAACAATATCACAATTCAAGGAAGAAAGATTTGATGGTGGGGGTCACACAACAGAGCTAGTCGCTAGGCTCCAAGCTAAGTGCGCCCTGAACACGTTACAAAAATAAACTACAAAAGGAAATACATTAACTAACTAGAGAACACAATCTGTTAATTAATGGGTAGGTACTGATTGCTTTTAAAAGCATAACCTTAAGAGCTATACGAGCCAAGCAAACAGAAATCTATTTTGATTAAAAAAATTTTCATCGATGTATCAGGAGAATATTTATCAGAGAAAGGATGAAAAAAAACATTGAGTTGCAAACAGTGATGAAAACATACGTACATAAATACGTCTGCCATTTGGAAAAATTGCAGATATTATAATAATTTTGAACTGAAACTCAAAACAATGTGAATTCAAACAGATCTCCGAACTGCCAAGTTCGTTTTGTAAAAATTTCGAAAGTGTATAAAACTATTATAAAATGACGGCAGTATCAGTTTCACTGTTTTGACGCATGGGAAACAAGGTAAAAAAATTAGTTTATTGCTTTAATAGCTGAAAAGATTTTCTTGCGCGTAACACAATTAGTCTAGCCACAAGCAACAAATTGTCTTTCAACCTGAACGAATTAGAAACATTGTTCTAAATTCTGTTCTTATTTTTAGCAGCTCAAATTAAATTGAAGAAAAAACATTGTTGAAACAATCAAGTTCATTTATCAAGGCATTGCAAAACAATGCGCCTTGTACTTTATAATAAATGTGAAACACCGTAAGACTTCTTGTGTTTTATATATGTTGTGTTGCTAATTATAAGTTAAATTTATGAGTTTTGGTGAAATTTGTCCGACTATGTAAAACATTTCAAAGATATTTGGAGCCTCACCCTGAGAATGTCCTTAAATTGTTAATTTGAGCGTCATTGTTGTTAAAAGAAGTTTTTATGATATTTGCGTTAAATTAAGCAAGACAGACAACGTTATAAATCACCATTAAACTAACATGATTACAACACAAGGAATGAGGTTGTCTACAAAACGAAGATTTAAAACCCAAAAACAAAGACCTATTTATAACTGTTCTATCGAACCAGAGACAGTTAAAGGATGTCAAAGCTGTTGCTCAGACACCAACTAACGCAAAATTAATGGGGTCTTCGTTTTGTAGATTTGGCCGGGTCAAACTGAATTTGCGTCATTTAATGTCTGAAGAACAGCTTTGAACCGGTTTTACAATCTCTGGTTTGAAAGGAAAGTAAAGAGAGCAGGTCTTCGTTTTGTAGCTTGACACGGCCTAATCTACAAAACGATGACCACATTAATTTTGCAGTATTTGATATCTGACCAACAGTTTTGAATCGGTTTTACCATCTCTGGGTTGAAAGGAAAGTAAAGAGAGCAGGTCTTCGTTTTGTACTTTGACACGGCCTAATCTACAAAACGAAGAAACGAAGACCACATTAATTTTGCAGTATTTGATATCAGACCAACAGTTTTGAACCGGTTTTACCATCTCTGGGTTGAAAGGAAAGTAAAGAGAGCAGGTCTTCGTTTTGTAGCTTGACACGGCCTAATCTACAAAACGAAGACCACATTAATTTTGCAGTATTTGATGTTTGACCAACAGTTTTGAACGGTTTTATCATCTCTGATTTGAAAGGAAAGTAAAGAGAGCAGGTCTTCGTTTTGTAGTTTGACCTGGCCTAATCTACAAAACGAAGTCCACATTAATTTTGCAGTATTTGATGTTTGACCGACAGTTTTGAATCGGTTTTACCATCTCTGGTTTGAAAGGAAAGTAAAGAGGGCAGGTCTTCGTTTTGTAGTTTGACACGGCCTAATCTACAAAACGAAGACCACATTAATTTTGCAGTATTTGATGTTTGACCAACAGTTTTGAATCGGTTTTACCATCTCCGGTTTGAAAGGAAAGTAAAGAGAGCAGGTCTTGGTTTTGTAGTTTGACCTGGCCTAATCTACAAAACGAAGACCACATTAATTTTGCGTTAGCCGGATCTTTTACAGACCTAGTTCCGCAAATTTGTTCAAAAGACATCGAATAATAGAAATAAATTCTGCAAATTGATCTGTACGGCGGATAAGAGACTAGACAGTATAAAAATAAAAACAAAAATTTACTTTTTTTTTAAGTTTAATACTTCAGCCATCGTAGAAGGATTGTTTTGCAAACCGAAATATTGGGCAAAGAAAATTTTTGTTTTTATTTTTATACTGTCTAGTCTCTTATCCGTCCAACAGATCAGTTTGCAGAATTTATTTTTATTACCCCAAGGAATGGATATCTTCCATGCACGCTTTGGTAAATTTAAAACCACGTGGGGAAAACGTAATACCTGTTTTCAAGCAGTTAACGAATGGATGTAGCTTCCACCGGAACTTAGTAATCCGATTTCACCAAATATTTTTAAAAGACATTTAAATAATTACTTTTTACAAATAACTTTGAATATATAATTAGTTGATATATTAATGTATTATGTTTTAAGGACATTGTAATCATAGCTTTTACATGTACATATACAACATATATATATATATATATATAAGTATATATTTTTTTGTACATAAATTTTAGCTTATAGACTTTAAGTTTGTTTTGTTATCAGGACCTCCCTGAAAACCACTCAACGCGACGGGAATATCCTCTTAAAGTAATACATAAGATTTGCAACCGCCATTCACTAACCAAATCGTGAGCATGAATGGCCAAAATTGATCACGCGGTTTGTACTTGGGGTCGTAACTAGATTCCATCCGTCAAACCGTCCTTTTCGTGCGAGACCTGGAAATTACGTTTATGTTGTCTCGCGTTTTCCCGCCAATTTTTGCAAGAAATCGAATCATCAAACGTAATGTTATCCAGATTTTTTATGTCAATCCATAATCTTTAAATTTATTTCGGTCCATGTCGAATTGTAGATGGATCACTCAGTTGAAAAAGTAATTCAATGCTTGGGGATTTCAAAACTAATATATCAAGTGATTTTGACGTCATGAAGCTCGGATGCAACCTCGAAGCACTGAGAACGAGAAGTTAAATTCAACGACTTTTTCATGACCAAATGCCATTTTCCCTGACTGTGAAACATGATGATAACGGTGACAATGTAACAGCGTCTTTTGTAGTTAAAATAAATCAATCCTATATCCCACTTCTGATAAAATGTAAAATAACCGATGGCTGGATACCACAAACCTACACGCGGATTACTAACACAACAAAAACGACTACTAATATGTCCGCCATCTTAACTCTCTCACACCAACACTATCATGGTCAGCGGTCTTCACACACAAGATCCCCAGTGTTAGAGACATATCATGACTGTTGGTGATAATGATAACGTTTGCGATGATGATAGTGATAATGTTCAATGGTGATAATGATAACGTTCGCGATGATGATAGTGATAACAATGGTGATAATGATAACGTTTGCGATGATGATAGTGATAACAATGGTGATAATGATAATGTTTGCGATGATGATACTGATAACAATGGTGATAATGATGTTTGCGATGATGATACTGATAACAATGGTGATAATGATTACGTTTGCGATGATGATAGTGATAACAATGGTGATAATGATAATGTTTGCGATGATGATAGTAATAACAATAATAATAACGTTCGCGATGATGATAATGATAACAATGGTGATAATGATAACGTTTGCGATGATGATAATGATAACAATGGTGAAAATGATGATGATGCTGTTGGTGATAATAGCAGTGATGATAGTAAAAACGATTGTGGTGTCTTAAAGTGTATATGACATTAATGTGTTTTTTTACTGTTTCTTGTAGTTTAATAAGCCAAATATACAGATTCTATTTTTTATTCACGGTATGCTATGTTTTTAACAAGATTTTTCTCGTTTGAATTACCCGTTTTGAGCGAAAAAGAGGTCCACTGGAATCGCCCGAACACTATTAACATGGCGACAAGGCAGGTTAGGAAGAAAGGTGGAAGAAGTTGTGTTGCTAGAGCACTCAATGACACCAGAATGAAATGATAAGCGAGTAAAATAAACTCATCCAAGCACTTTGTGGTTGCGCGAGGTAAACAACTTTTCGTCACAGTATGTCAATTAGAACCCAGTCACTGGAACACCTTTACAACAAAATTTAGAAATTTCACGGCCTGAATGAGTATTATTAAGGCTTTTTAATATTACAATGACTTTATACACATATCAAGCTACTAAAAATAAAAAGAAAAAAAAATGTCATGTGCACTTTAAAGGTTACTTAATACTTATACCTTCATTTCTACAACTGTGGTGGTTCTGCGATAGAGATCAAGAATTACTGAAATTCGCATCTGTCAATTCGCAGCTATTAATATTGCTTTGAAAAGAGGTAGATATAAAATCTGAAATTTGCATAACTTTAGAATTTCGATTTTGAAACAAGATAGATCTGTTTCAAAAGTTTTACTTTAATTGTTGCGTGTTATTACAAGTTCTTATTGAAAGAGTATTGGTTCTACGACGCAAACACAAAACTAGCATAAGAACCTAATCAAACTAATCCAGTCAGCTTGCTAGGCTTTTGAAAAACAATTTAAAAAAGCTGATATTTGGTTAAGTACTTAAAAAAGCATTTTCGAAACACTTTTTTGGTAAACGGAAAGTTGAATTTTTAAGAGTTACCTTCCTTTCCAATCATGAGGAATACAATTCTTAGTGGAAGTTTCGAAGGAAAATATTTGTTTTTTGCAGGCCATTTTTGAGCGATATAACCTTGTCCGTCAAAATTCACCTTGGTTCTTTCCGTCAGCTCGGGCTGAAAAGGATCGATGAACCAGGCCGGATTCATTTTAAAACAATGTTTTTTAACATTTAGAGCGAGTTCCGTTCTTTGATTGTTATCTAGAGGATGTTTCTTACAATAAAACTGAAAAGGACTCAAACTTAACACAAAATTGTCTGCAATTTTCACCACTAGTAATTAAAAAATAACTGACAAAGGTTGACGAAAGGAAATAAGAATACTGCGTGCCTAAAATGCAAGTAAAATCACGGTCTCTTCGTTTCCAATATCATGAAACACTTAACATGTAAAGATGCGCTCCAGCCAACCGACAATTGTAAGACTAAAGTTTCAAACATCAAAATGTCATTAACTTTTTAAGATCTTTTCCGCTTCATTATTTATTTTGCATGAAATCCAAGGTCTTACAAGAAAACACACTTGTCTACACGAAACTCACAATTACTGAATTAGTGATAATGAAGTTGCTGTTCCAGACGATTAAACTGCATTTTATTTTACTTGTTATAGATTTTAAAGATGTTTTGGGATTTTTAGAAACAAAAATGGAGTCAAAAGTAAACATTAACTTTGCAGATTTTGCCAGCTGTTGAGAATTTGAAAACAGCTTCAGCTTCAGTGCTGTGATAGCCAAAAAAAGATTTTTGAATGAATTACTAATATATAACCATCTGC
Organism: Zoanthus sanctaehelenae; assembly: GCA_028564885.2. Taxonomy (NCBI): domain Eukaryota; kingdom Metazoa; phylum Cnidaria; class Anthozoa; order Zoantharia; family Zoanthidae; genus Zoanthus; species Zoanthus sanctaehelenae. Next base: position 2,026 of record JAOTRI020108107.1, on the reverse strand, counting down.
AGAAGTACACACAGCAACGGATTATTAATAGGCTTTAGGTTTTTATTTATGAAAACAATGATCGTGGAATCAATTGTTTGGGTCGAGCACCATTTGAAAGTGTTTTAATTGGAAGAGGTTCATAGGTCATATTGACGTAGCAACAATTGCACAGGTAACTTATTCAAGCACCAATGTATTCGAATTTTATTCTCTGTAATTTAATTTTAATTTTATCATAAACTATTTTCATTTTTGAAAATTAATTTCCTTTCCATAGCAATTACAAAACCTTCTTCAACTTTGTTTTAATTACACGAAAAACAGGACATATAACTTTCCACAATTTTCTATTGATTCAAAGCTTTTATTGCAGAATTAAAGAACAATAAATCCCTTTCGTTAAGAAAGAAATTATAAGATTCTTCACAAGTATCAGTTATTTGCAGACAAGGTTACAGGTTATAAGTTTTAAAAATCAAAATTCATATGCTGTATATTTGTGATAGCCTACTAGTAGAGAAAAGATGGTGGATCATAATAGTAATGAGCCCCATTTGGCTATAATATCAGAGGATTTCATCAATAATATAATCTGTATAACTTGTGATAGCCTACTAGTAGAGAAAAGATGGGGGATCATAATAGTAATGAGCCCCGTTTTGCTACAATATCAAAGGATATCATCAATAATATAATCTGTATAACTTGTGATAGCCTACTAGTAGAGAAAAGATGGTGGATCATAATAGTAATGAGCCCCGTTTTGCTACAATATCAGAGGGCTTCATCGATAATATAATCTGTATACCTTGTGATAGCCTACTAGTAGAGAAAAGATGGGGGATCATAATAGTAATGAGCCCCGTTTTGCTACAATATCAGAGGATCTCATTGATAATATAATCTGTATACCTTGTGATAGCCTACTAGTAAAGAAAAGATGGTGGATCAAAACAGTAATGAGCCCCGTTTTGCTACAATATCAGAGGATATCATCAATAATATAATCTGTATAACTTGTGATAGCCTACTAATAGAAAACAATTTGGCGGATCAAATAAGTAATGTGCCCCGTTTTGCTATAATATCAGAAGATTTTATCGCTGATCGAATTAATATGGACATTTTTTCTTGACCAATTAGTAGGAGCAAGTTAACCGAGCCACGAGAAGATAACATTCATTAATATATCAATTGTCTACAGGAGAAAACATTTAAAAAGATTATGTTATATTAAACCTAGGCAAAAACTCAGTTATCATCAATTGGCAGATCGACTAGATAGCTAAAGAATGAGCCAAAGGTTTTTATGAGCATTAATGTCGGCGAACCGTTTTAAAACCCTTAAAGCCGGTCGGACGCGATTATCTTAGATATATTTTACTATCAAATATTATTATCATCAATATACAAGGCCTAATATACAAATTGCCTTCTTGAAAACGCGCGAGCAGAGGGCGATAATGGATTTTGCGGGCGGAAATGAGCCATTTGCAGCCCTGTCTGTGATTGGCTCAGAGGATGTGGTACGATAATTCTCAACCAATCAGATTTGATTATCAGATTTGTGATAATAATGACGATAAAGATGATGGTGGTGATTATGATCATGATAAAGATGATAAAGATGATTACGATAATGACAATGACAATGATACTGACAATGATGATGATGACGATAATGATGATGATAATGATGATGATGACGATAATGATGATGATGATGATGATGACAATGATGATGATGACGATAATGACGACGACGACGATGATGATGATGACGATGATGATAATGACAACGATAATGATAGGTGACAAGTTTATTCAGCTGGCCAAAACGGGACCATCTATGATACTCAAAGTTAAAAGAGAACATATCACAAAAAAGACACATGTTTTAGCAAAAGCAGCTTTTTCTCCTCAATTATTGTAACACCCTGAGTGAAAATCTAACCATTTGTAGATGCTAGAGCAAAGGCAGCACCTTCTCCTCAATTATTGTAATACCCTGAGTGAAGGTCTAACCATTTGTAGATGTTAGAGC
>JAOTRI020108096.1:0-13325 GCA_028564885.2 Zoanthus sanctaehelenae | reverse complement strand
TGGTATTTCATTTATATATAAATTGAATAAAAGTGGACTAAGAACACATCCTTGTCTTACACCGCGATCATATGGAAATGACTTAGTGCATAAATTTGCATCCAATTTGATGGAACAATTAGATTTGTTATACATCCCTTTTATAAGCCTGTATATATTACCGCCTACTTTTGATTCAAGAAGTTTGAAAAATAAGCCTTGGTGCCATATAGAGTCGAAAGCCTTTCTGAAATCAACAAAACAGGCGAAAACCTTTCCGCGAGGTTGCGCTTTGACATGGGTATCAATTAAAGTTTTAAGTGTGAAAAGATGATCCGAGGTCCGTGAACCTGCTTGAAAGCCAATTTGACTCTTATGTATTGGGTTATGGAGATATAGATGGTTAGTTAATCTATTATTTAGCAAAGAACAGAAAACTTTTCCAAGACAACTTGTTACACATATGCCTCGGTAATTTCCGGGATCCGCTTTTGAGCCAGACTTAAAAATAGGAGTAATAAAGCCCCTACACCATGAATCAGGATAAATACCCGTTTCCAAAAGAAAATTAAAAAGACGTACTAACGACTTAAAAATAGGTACAGTACAGAATTTTATCATTTCATTTCTTATTCTGTCGTCTGCTGCCGATTTGTTGTTTTTTAACTTCTTCAAAACCTCATTCACTTCTTTTTCAGTAAACGGGTGATCTAAAAGTTCAAACTTTGTGACCATTTCTGCTTCTTCAGTTTTTACAAACTTTTGTTTAAGTTTTTCTTGTTCTGAATTAAAGTTAACAATGTCTGAATGTAATTTCTTAAAATGCTGAATCCAAATTTCAGATGAAATGCGCATGGCTTCACTTTGGCTAGAGATATAGACATCGTCAACCGATTTGAGTATTTTCCAAAAGTTACGAGGATTGGATTCACAGTTTAAAAGTTCATTAATTTTTGAATTTTCAAATGACTGACGTTTAGACTTAAGAAGTAATTTATACCGTTTTAGAGAATCGTGATATTCTTTCCTAATTTCTTCGTTATTTGGATTACGGTGTTTTTGATTTGATATCTTTCTTAAACTAATGCGGCCGGCATTGCACTCTTTGTCAAACCATTTTTTATTATTTACAGGCACACGACGTCGGCGATAATTTCCATTTTTGACTTTTAAGGATTTCTTTGCAGCCTCTAGAAATATTTCATTTATTGCTTTTAGTGCATGCGAGACTCCTTCTTCAGTATTTTCAAAATGTGTTATATTAAATCTAGAAACCATATTTAAAACAGATTCAGAGTTTAGTGCATTTTGGAATTTTTGTTTTGAATCCGTTTGCCAAATAAATTGTTTTGGAAGTTTGTTCGTCGACTTAAGGTTTTGTTCTGTATTGCCGCATGTTCCATGAGTATGGAGGGTGGTCTGCCTGTGGTAGCTGGTGGTCTCGTGAGAAGATGAGAATAAAAGAAAGGAATGATAAAAAGTTTCCACTTGCCGAATTCAATATTTTCTTCCTGTAACAATAAGACAACCATGCAGCATCGCCGGCTATCTGCTAATGAGCCTATACTTCTTTTGCTCCAGCTACATTTGATTTTTTATTTTGTTTTCTTATTGGTAGGTTTCATAAGGTTCCAGTTCAATGCACATTGGTGGTCAGTTAAACAAAAGTATCTCATTAGAATCTAGTTTAAATCTCATTATTTGACCACCATCTGCAATTGTTTTAAATTCTCGGCGGATTGATTGTAACCCAGCAATTTTATTGGTTGTGTAAAGGCCTCCGGCAAGAGTCCACGCTACAGCGGTATTTATTAAGAATAAGTGAATTTAGGATTCCACTGTAAAATGTTTTAAAGTTGATCGAGTGCTGACTTCTGCTGTCCTTTAAAACTCTTCTGAAACAAAGGCCATAGAAATACTTTGCTATAATTTTCTTTGCTGTTTTGACAATAGAAAAATTCTAATTACCAATCGACGACGGTGACGCCTCCACTCAGAATATGTTAAATCAAAGATTTATCTTTTTGAAAACTAATTTTGAAAATTTTTAAGGATATAAGACATATAGAAGCGTAAAATTGCAGGTCTTTTTTCACGTTTTTCACAAACACGAAAGACAAGATACACCTCTAAACAAGTCTTTTGTTGTTTTTAAGTTTAACCGCCCAGGTTGTAATGCCGCCTATGTAGGTAAAACAAACCGCACTTTGTTAGAAAGGACGAATGCGCATGCGGGGGACGACAAAGAAAGTGCCGTTTTCTATCATCTTGCTGTTTTCCCCGCCGGAATATAATTTTTTGAAGAATCTACACTCTCTGAAACTAACTTCTCTACAGTCTAGAAAACCTGCTACAGCATTAGACAATGTTAACCACAGACTTTAAATTTGCAAACTGTACGTAACAACACAAAGATTATTGACAAATCAAACAATTGGAATCAGTTTTTTCTTGGGGCGCTACATATCAGGCACTTGGGACCTGAACTTAATTAACACTGGTTGTAAATCCTCTAAGGAACTTTGGTTACTCTGACTTTGTATCAGGAACTTCAGCTAATCGAAGTTTTTATTGTTATTCTAATCGCATTGCTCTATATAAACTAGTTACCTGTTGTAAATATTTATTCAATCTGATGATGGTTTTGCAACAAGACCGAAATATAAGTGTTTCAGTTACTGTGGTTTTTTTGTGCGTTTTTCGTATACTGAGTACCACAAACATCATGAAACTATTTTGTGTAGTTTTTATTTGTTTGCTAAAATTGTCAGATGGAAAAGGATTTAAGATGACACAGCAATTTCAACATCAATATTCTTAAGTCATTTCTAAGTCAAACTTGGCACAAATGTCCTGTTTTAGTTTGGTGAGATTATTCCGCTTAATAGCACAAAGTCATAAAATGTATTTCTGCACTGCAGTGCCTTGTATAGACCAGTAAGTTGAAAAGTTACTGTCGAGCCCGGTTAGAGCGTTTACTTATACTCGTAAAAAGCCAACTTTCTTCTAACACAGTTTCTTAATAACATAAACTGCCAATTTGGGCCCAGTTTATATGACATTAACTCGACCCTAAATCTGAGCTGGTGACATCACTTGATATAGGCTCTGCGGCAGGGTGCAAAACATGTGACTTTCAAAACCTTTACAAGAAATATAATTCTTTTTCTAGTTAAGATTATTGTTAGATTTAGGGATTAGAGGGTTATCTTTAGTGTTAAGTGTGGGATTAGCTAGGGTCAGGGGTATTTGTTTTTCAGCTTACAACTCACTACTTCATGAAATATTTAATTTAGTCTCGATTAACCCTTTCAGTCCCAAATATATTATTAAATTCTCCCAATCTGAGCTCATACTTTTTATTGAACAAGTTTGAGAGAATTTTGCTTTTAATCTTCATTAGTTTGCTTTGTTTGATCCAGTCTCATTTTCTCATTACTAAATGTTTCATTTTGTATATGTTATGTAAGGAGAAGTTGGGTGCTGATAACCGATTGGGATTGAAAGGGTTGCTGTGCTCATAGTCATACTATACATAAACAAAGAAAACATACTTTAACATTTAAATCAGTGTATTGAGTTTCGTTCGTCACTTTATTGTGAAGTTCTAGGGATCTGTACAACTTCTCGGTTGCTGAATAGTCTTAAGGTGTTTAAGCTAGTTATTGATTGTCTAAGCTAAGCTAAGCTAAATGCTTTTACGAGCCTAGTGGCCCATAGTGCCGGCGCTTATCTCCGGTTTCCGTGGTGTTAAGCGGATGAGTCTTTGACTCCCCCTGGACGGGACATTAATCCATCGCAGGTTAGCGCTGGAGTCAAGTTGGCATAGTGGTCATCAGACCGTACCTCCCACCTCTACGACCCGGGTTCGATTGCTGGGCTCGGCATGTGGGCTGAGATTTGTCGATCTCAATCTGACTTCGAGGGTTTTCCTCCCTCTGTGCACAAAGTCGACTTTCACGCCAAGATCTGAGCTGTCGAGCGATTAAATATTAGCCTCTGGCTAGGAAGAATGGGCAACCACTTTCTTAACAATTGATGTTAAATAAAGTATTGTTTTTATTTTAGTTCATTAACCTACCCCGTAAGGATGGAAAGCTGAGTTGACTTAGGCGGTAAAGAAGGTCACACAAGTATTCGAATCTCGGGAAAGTGCCGGGATCGAACTTGGGACCTCGAGGTTGGAAAGCAGAGATCTTACCAACTGCGCCAACCACGTCCTTGTCTAAGGCCAAACTTAGTTAACCTCCCTCCGTTCCTGAATTAACAACTGATCCCTTCTGAATTTATCCCGGCAGGTATTCTTTGAACAAACTTATTGAAGATTTTATTTTAATAACATTAACGCTTAAAGTAACCTTTACACCATTATCATTACCATTAATGTCGGCAAAATTTTTCTCGTGTTCACAAGCCCAAAACTAAATGATGCCGACAGGCATTTTTATGTTATTTCATTATCGTTTCTCGTAAACTGAAAACGAAATCTATTCCTAAATGAAAATAGCATAACCATTGTCAAGTTACGCATATGTAAGCTTGAAAGATCGTTAATACGGAATTGCCATTAGAACGTGGAGTATCTTCCGAATACCAAGATTGTAAATTTATCATTCAAATGATGCACGCATAATTCTTTTTGGAATGAAACTCGTTTAGAAAAAAGAACTTGTTGATATTATGGAAACACAAACTGCGATTCATGATAATCAAACTAAAAATTTTGCTAACGGAGATCTTTTGTTTCTTGGCTCTGAATCAGGTAGCTTGAGCATCCTGGGGTAAAGGAAATAATTTTTCCTTGGTCATTAAATTGTTAAAAAAGTGAGCCGACGACACTCATAATGTAGTTTATAAAGAAGAATCTAACATAGTTTAGATGGCCAGAATAGCGTTCTCCAGCATTCGGTCAGCCAGAATATAGTTTCTTCTTAAATTTCAAGTTCACTTCCTATTTTAGATCTCCGCTTCTATTGTCAACAAGAGCTTTAATTCCTAGACAGTTCAATAAAGCATTTTTTATTTGTGTGGCTCTAATTTTTCGAAAAATAACATAAACTAGAACCGTCTCTTGAACTAAACGCATAGCCGAAAAGTATTTTTCATTTTAACACAAGTGGTGAAAACACCGTAAGCAAGATTTCGATTCATGAAATACAATTTAGTAACTATTTTCCAACTTTATAATCCCAACATTTAGAATTTACATCGAGACCGTTTCCACACGAATCCGAATCAGGGTAGGTCACACTGTATAATAATGTTTACGTCCACACGAATTTTTGATTGTTCAGCTGTTTAGATGAATATGCAAGCCCCGACGCAAAAATTCTATCCAATCGGTATCTACAGATCGAGTCCGATATGTGATTTAGCACTCTGAATCCGACGTTAGCGTACAAATTCGAAGATATCCGGTTTGGGGTCCTCATAAATCTGTTCACTCAGCAGATCAAAATCAGATCCTACAAAGAAGTTTCAGGAAGATACGGTTTCAAAAACGTGCGGTTTCCGTGAGCATCAAAGTTGCGGTCTTAAAAGTACCCGGATTCATATTGACGGGATCTCAGTCAATTTGATATTTGTATACATATCTTTCCCTATATTGTATCACTAATGTATCCTTCATTGTCACGTGCAGAAGATAGGACAATTTTGACATTTGAAACCTGGTTAGCATTCTCAACAATGTTATCCTCCCGGTTCAAATCATGTTTCGTAAGAGCCTGGGTCTTTGTATTTTTTTTCGTAGCACTTGATTGTAACTCGGGTTTTTCTTCATATTCCTCGTCGCCCCAGACCTCTTCAGTATCAGAATTACATTCTGATGTTGAATTATTGGCCGATTCGTATCCCAGGACGTTGCCAGCGGATGTGCAATCTTCCATAAAATCTCGCTTTTTGCGAGCAGCGATAAGAAGTTCTTTGAGCTCCTCTTCCGAGTATTTTTCTATTATTTTCGTCATCTCAGAGATTCCATCACATATGTCATTCTCGTAGAACTCGAGTTGCGTGTCAATAACCATAGTAACGACTTGCACTTTCTTCTCGTCCCAAGTTTCGAACCAATTGGATTGTCTCAAGTCCTCGCAGCACAAGTTGCGCATGTAATACATTGCTGTGTCAGCTCTCTCCTCGATATATTCGACATTTTGTTCCATCTCTGACTTCGGAAATTTATATTCTGGTTTTATAGGTGGCTCTACCATTTTCCCAACAAATGCTTTGAAACGATTTGTCATAAACTGAACAATTTCGTGTTCGTTCGATTGCTTGTTGGCATCCTGCCTGACGGCGCTAAAAGTCTCGCAGAGTATACCAATGAACATATTAATCAAAACCAGTTGAATTATAAGCATATAGCTAAAGAAGAGTGCTGGTCCAATAACTCGCTGTGCTGCCTCCATGTTAAAAAAATCAAAGTTTCCGAGCATCATGCTAAACATTGATACCATGGAGCGAACAAAAGTACGAAACCCAGCCACTTTATGACCAAACGAGAGATGAGCAACAACACAATATGCGAAAAAGATTATCATAAACATGATTAGAAAAAAGAAAAGCGATTTGACGCAAGCTCGCATTGTGCTGGACAACATGGAGATCTTACGATTGAACCGGAGGAGACGCAGAAACTTTAAATTGAGAAAGAGAACAACAAAAGCAATCATGGCGTTTAAAACTTCATTCAGTAGCACCACATACTGAAAGCTAACAAACGAGCTACGATTGTTTCTAAACTGGTCAATAGCAGAATTGATAAACACCAAGCGAGTGAAATAAAGCCCCATTGCAACTATTGATAGCACGTTTATAGCAAGGTCGACGACATTCCAAGGATTTCTGAAAAAGTCCTTTTTTTCTCGTTTGATTTTTTTTGCGTCCCGGTAGGTCCATGTTAGCAGCATTACCAAAAACACGATCTCAAAGAACAAAATTGCGGAAGAAAAATTACTGACATAACGGAAGATCTTGATGGTTTGTATGTTTACGAAATGCAGGAAGCCTCCACTTGGCATCTGTTCGCTCAAAAGAGTGACAACACAGAGAAGGTTTACGTTCGCATTGTATATATTGATTTCTGTGAAGAGTCCCCGAGTTCTTTCATCTAGCCACTTCTTTTCAAAGAGATTTCTTAAGACCGTGTGTGTGGCTCTGTCATCTATACCTAGCGAAAAGATGTATCCTCCTCCTTTGTACGTTGCTAGGAGACCCAAATATGGAAAGCCTGAAACTTCCCACTGTTTCTGGTACTGCCATGGCGTTTTCGTTGATTCAGAGCTTTCAGATTTCACACTGTAGTTCAAATGTGCTTTTAAAACCCAGCCTTCTTCAAAATCGCTGGTTTCATCTTCACCCCAGGAATATTCATCATTACAGTGATGAATATTTGTGGAAAAGATATTTGGAACTTGGCAGGAATCTGTTCAAATAGATTATCTGGTCAGTAACAATATTCATTCTTTTGTTGCATGCCAAATACATAATTTATTTTAAAAATACATTTATTATGTTTTATAAAGTGTTAAATTGTTATAATCTTAAACTGTTTCACTTGTTAGTTCCTTAGCAATGTCAATAAATTCCAACTCAAGTCCTACCCTCTAAAACTAGAGACAAACAAGACCATGTGCTCAAAAATGAACGGTGGATTAGTGCTAATGGAATATTAAAGTGGTGACTTTGACATATGAAATGGAGAAACTAATATATGTATAGTGCAGTAAAAAGAACTAGCTGCTTGTGACCATCCCATCGAAGATAAGTACATGCACAGGCATTGTCGCCCAAACAATATCGACATTGACCATTGTTTGAAACAAGTAACAGAATGTATAATTCTAAATACAATTAATGATACAGAAGATTGTATGGAAACTGCCATAAAAAGACGAGATAGGTCGCCATTGTGCGTGTTTGTAAATATATTTTAATGACCGAGTGTTAGGTTTTTCCAGGAAAATATTTGCCTGACGTCTTTCACAATACAGACCAAGCGTAGCGAGATTTGTGCGAAAGACCGAGGGCAAATATTTTCTCGGACAGAAAGAGCAAACGTGAAAATGGCTTGGAAGACGGAGGACTTCTACAGCGACGATCCAACCCGGCTCGGATTGTGGAAAGTGATTTTTTGCTGTAAAATCTGCCGTCTCGCTGACATATAAAGTTTCCTAAGATATATTAGCTTTGGTGGCGACATTTCTTCACATCAAGTCGCAAACTCTCTCTGTATTTGAAACCATTCTGTTAACAATATCAATCAACTTTGATTTTCAAATGAATAGGTTTAAATGAGGTTACGCAGGACTACTTTCCTTTGCAAAGAAAACCTTTCTCATTGTTTTTCTATCGATAAACTCCGAGTTAAAAACTTAAATCAAATGTTCCTTTTAAATTACTCAGATGTAAATAACACAGGATATTCGAAAGCTGAATAGCCAATCAGAGCGCGCCTTCAACGCTATCCACTGTTTTAGTATGTACTAATTGAAATTAATATTAACCTAGCAAGTGAATAGCACCTTCCGCGCGCTCTGATTGGTTAATCCAGCCCCGAAAATCAGATTGCGCTTTGATTGCCCGCAAGTGAGAAGCTAAGCTAAATCCTTCGAGCCTAGTGGCCCATGGAGCAGGTCCTCGCAAATTTTCAAATCTCGGCAAAGTGCCGGGATTGAACTGGGGACCTTGTAATTGGAAAGCAGAGATCTAACCAACTGCGCCAACCATGTCACGTGTGAGAAAGATCTTGTTATAATACTTGTTTTTGACCAAATTTTAATCTCGGTGCCTAGCAAGAGGTAACTACCTCACCACTTCGCGCCTCGCCTCGTTGGTTCACTTATATACCGAATGACCATATATGGAAACTAACAAAAAATTCTCTTTATCAATTTTTTGCTATTTTCAAGTATCGAAGGGTTCGGAAAACTCATGAAATTTAATAAAACAATTATTCCATTTGCGCTTGCTGGATATGAGATGATTATAGCCATCTCGGCACTGCGCCCTTCGTTGGCTATTTACCGTCTCATATCCAACGCGCGCTCTTGGAATAATTGTTAAATAATCAACAACTATGTTGGCGCCACTAGGTCAGATGTATGAGTGGTAGGGCGGAAGCTAGAAAGAACAAACCTGCTTGCACCCTCAGCTGGCGAACCCGAGCAGTTCCCAGTACATTAGAAAACATACTGTTTTTCATCACGCCTGTGTATGTGTAGCCTTTCTGTACGTCTGGAGGAAACAGTCCTGGTATTACGGTATACGACAGCCACTTTATGTAATCGGTTGATTGGATAACCTAGAAACGTCATTCAACAGAAACAACAACTCATTACATACAAGCAATTTCACGCTGTCAATGAAATGTCCGTACATTTGTTTTCATTTTCATTCTACTTTCTCTCCATTGAGATTAACCGGAATCCGGATTCTTTAGATTCGTTGCTTTTTCGTTTTATTGGGAAATGATTAAAAAAACATTCTTGTGGCAGGCGGCTGTCGCGATAGAATCGTAACTTTTGAAAAATCCGTCTTTGGATTCCGTGATTAATCCCATTTTGGATTCTTTGTTTCATTGCCAAAAATGAAGCCGTGTGATCTCACGCAATAATCTACTTTTAGATACTCAAAGAGTTTTAACATGAAGATGAACAATATTTTCGAAAACTATTAATGCATAACCTACCGTTGACAAATTCATTGTAGATATCTTTAACTAATAATGCATAACCTACCATTGACATATTCATTGTAGATATCTTTAACTATGTCCTCTACTTCGATTCGTGTAGGGGAGACAGATTTTTGAACCAATCAAAAGAAAGTAAAGCTTACCCCATCCTTATTTTGGCCAACCACAAACCTTGTTAAATTCTGGGTCCTTTAGACAAAGTAGTACCCTTAACATTAATGCATAACTTACCATTGACAAGTTCATGTTAGATATCTTCCCCTTAACAAAGATGCCATTAATTTCGTTTGAAAACGCATACGACTTGGGATCATGGTTAGCATAAGCCACAAATAGAACAACGATGACCACCAACATGTGGTGGAAGATTTCTTTTATAATAGCTTTCATTTTCCTCTGTTTAAGTCTTAGCTGCCTGGCTTTATCCAATATCTCACAATCTGGGGGCTTGTTGTAGAACCCGATTATTTTCAGGGCCTTCTCGTCTTCGGCGCTCTTTCTAGTCTAGTGAAAGATAAAAAGTATAAAAATGGTAAAAAACCCCATTCATCTGTAAACCAACGCGTAGTGGTAGGGAAGGGAAGGATACAAGGATAATAAATTTTATTAAAAAGGGTAAGAAGCGAACTCAGGTTTTATATTTCTAAAGAGATTGGTTCAAAAGTTTTAAATACAGAAAAGGTTCAAAGATTTTGAATAAAATGCCTCTGAGATAAAACTGTTCCAGTGACAAAATTTTGTTTAGACATTTCAAAAGCGACATGAAAGAAACGTTTTGCTTTTAATATGTCAAACTTAAGTTGTTTAAAATGAAACTTTTTAGAAAGCAATATATTAGGTTTGAACAATTTTTAACTTGAATAAGTTCGCTTTTTTTATTCTCTCTCATATTCTTTGTACCGGAGGAATCAAAATGTAAAACATTTCATAATTTCCATCTTAATGGCTAGCCACAGAACTCGATTCTTCCCATTCTAATGCACGTTGAAACGTTTAGCTACTCCTTGCGAATCATTTCAGCAGTCGTTTCACCATGCAATATGAACCATTTCGTGAAACGTTACAAAAATTTTCTTGCCAAGATTTACGAAAATTAGAATGCTTTCTACTTCTACAATCGTCACATAATGATATGGATGAAAAACCATTTGACTCGCGAAATGAGAAAGGTGCTAAACCTAATATTAATAACAGTTCTTGGAGATGTTAATATTATGAATGTTTACAGTTCTTGAAATATTCTTGCCTTGGTTTATTTGAGGACTCGAAATGCCTTTATTACTACTGTCTTTTAAAATAGCGAATTATATCTTGCGGATAAAAAATGCCCAAGCTTACCCCTCCCATTTAAATACTTAATAGTCCGTTCCTTTGGTGGTTACCTGCGCAAGTTCTTCATCTTCAGCCAACTCTGCATTTCCATCGGTTTCTTCTTCCTTCTCGGGGTCTTTGATAATTAGAGCGAAAAAAGCGGCAATTAAAAACACTTTGACTGGTTGAATCACCAACACCGATTGCCAGAAGGATATCATCATAGACGCCAGCCATTGCTCAGATTTCTCCTTACCAAACTGAAATCCATAGAGACAACAAAACAGACCGCTGACAGATGAGCTCACAAACACCAGACCGTAGGCAATGTAGATACACCAGTATGGAAAAAGAAACTTTTTTTTATCCTTGTCGGAGTCTTCGTTACCTTTGAAGAAACCCAGCACTCTTTGGAAAACAGGTTTTGTTTTGACTTCTACTGAATCTTGAGAAGTGTCGAGCTTTTTTTTTCGTGTAGCAGATACCATTTTTGAGTATCTATAAAGGAAGATAAGATGGATTGTTGTGGGAAGATACCGAAGAACAATATTGAGTCTATTTCGGCAAATCGTATTGCCGAATTAATACATGCAAAAAAAAATTATGTTTTATTGTTTTGTGACTTTTCATGAAATTTTTTTAGCAGAAAGACTCAGCACTAATGTTTCTTTAGACTTGAATATACACGGGCGGATAAAATTAGAACCCATGGCCAACCGAACAGCGGATTGGCACTCTATCCAATGGAATACGAAATCTCATGGATAGCAGGGTCGTTGAATTAGGTTGATATGTCGCACCTGTCCCGCGTACTGCTGGGATCAACATGAAGTCATTGTAAGTTTTGATAAGTGAAATAAATGTGAATGGTGAATTATCAACGATATAGCTAATTCCTTTTACAAGCCCAGTGGCCCATAGGGCCTGCGCTTATCTCCGGATTCTGTAGTACTAAACCGGTCTTTGTCCCCCCCTGGACGGGACATTGATCCATCGCAGTTTAGCTCCCACCAGACGCTGGTACTACCCCTTCAGGGGTAGGTAAATGAGTTATTAATAATAATTTAGAAAATAATTCTCTAATACCAATCTTCCGCTTTCCAAAACTCTTACATTTTGGTAGAATCGTTGATGCGTTGGAGAGAGAACAAAACAAAGGAAATATCGAATTTGTAAAGTAAAAAAATAGCTTTCTTAAAGATAATATTAATAAAAACTAGAAAGGAAGTAATTAACAATTACACATAAATGTAAATCGGGTCTGAAAAATGAATAAATGAAGAGAAACGGAAGAGATGCAAATTTTCAATCACCAATACAGGCTCTAAAACAAAAACTGACCTTCCATCGTGTGCGCTGGCTGCTCCGCCAATAGGTAAGGGTGCTGCGTCGTAATCCTTTTCATATTTCTTTGATTTGGGTTCTTTTGCTTTTAGTTTTCTGAAGATAGTAACAAGAAGTAGATTAACGGGGAAGACAATGAGGCTGCTCTGAATTCCAATAAGAACTTGTGTCATGCTAAGACTAAAAGGTCCAATGTGAACCGAGTCGTTCTTGGATGCACCAGCTACTTGGTAGAACATCGCATTTGATAGCATTGTGGTCAACATAAGAGAAAGACAACAGGATAGTCTTTGAACTTTTGTAAAGGTGCTTCTGGGAGGCCGTGTGAATACAGAAAACCAAATGTGACCGTCCAACAGATTTTTGCGGGTGGCGTTAGCAAAGAGAATGTTGAACTGAGTGAGGTCTTTCTTGCTTGCAACAGGAAGTCTCCGCTCAACCTGAAAGATGAAAAAATTAGATCTTAAATCAAAAGTGTAAAAGTGAATTTACTTATTGTCATTCTTTACGTTTTTTGTCCCGATTTCGTTAAACAAAGACGCCGGTTTTCATTAGTTGTTGGAACTCCAATGAAATGTTGACCTTGGTACAGTTTCACATCATAAGATTTAAACATTATCTCAGTGTTTTGACATTGCGACCTTTCATTTGATTCCATCTTTTAAAGAGCTTGCCGTATTTTGGAGATTGAAAGTTAGTCTATTCATGAAAACGTTCCCATATGTATTTGCATGTTTTATAAGACGGTTCCTCAATATATTTAAGAAATAATTCATGCATAGCGTGCCTCTATCGAGTTATAGATGCACTTGGGAAGATGGGAGAGCACGAGAGAAGTACTTGAGCAGCACGAGGCGAAACCGAGTGCTTCTCTAGCCTCTCGAGTGCTCTCCCAACTTCCCGCTATGTATGAATTATTTTTTTAGAACATTTGAGTGCTCAGTGCGGGAGAAAAAATATGTTTTCGCATTATTGAAGAATTCTCCTTGGCTCACCA